>BLBF01000055.1:9095047-9106000 GCA_015471245.1 Laticauda colubrina | reverse complement strand
AAGAGAAGAGAAGAGAAGAGAAGAGAAGAGAAGAGAAGAGAAGAGAATTAGAAGAGAAGAGAACAGGAAGGTAGAATGGAATGGAATAGGAATAGCTTTATTCCAGAAACTTCAAACCAGTGCCTTACTTCTGGCTCCATTGGAATCAGCTCTAGTGCTGCCATTTTTACCTTTAGAAAAAAAAATATGGTGAGGACATCTGCTAAGAATTGTGTGGTCAGGCCTAAAACATCAATCCTTTGCAAAAATGAAATGAAGAATTATGCTTCGCTTTATTGAGCTAGTTCCTTGTAATCATTTACTGGAGAAAGGGAAGTCTTGTCATTTTATATACACATGTATAATTAATAGAGTTTGGCCTGAAATGTATTTTAATTGAGAAGGCATAAGACATTTAAAAAAACTCTCTATTTTTCTTGGAAGAGTTTCAGCCCAAGCAAGAAACATGTGAATGACTTGTGCTTTTCTGGTTTCTTGGTAACTTGGGAACACGATTGTAGTTATAATTGTCACCTCCGATTAATTATAATTTGATACTTGTATATAAACCTGTATCTAAACAAAAATAACTTTTAAAAAAATACTTTGCCTCCAATAGTGCACATTAACACCCAGAGGAAATACAGCTTGGTCATGTTACAAATATGTTGCTTTACCCTTTCTAGAGCTGCAAATCTACTTTTCCATAGTGCCTGATGAAGACTCTCTACAGATCAAGCAGTTTGCATGTTTAAAAATGTTTCTTTTTAAGAAATCTCCCTTTTGTAAAATGAATTTTGCCTGTACTTGATAGTGGAAAGTTGAGATAGTGGAAAGTGAAAAATCAAATTATTGCTAACATTTCCTTGTAAGGGTTGTATCGGCTGCTGGTTTGATTCTGGGTGCAACTCTGGGTGCTGGCTGTTATCTTTAAAGGATTACCTGGGCTTAGGACAAGGTTATATGAAGGAACATGTTTTCCCAGTTACATCTACATGATCCACCAGAGTGGGGAGACAGGGAGTGTTACAACTCTGTTCTCTTTAGGAGATCCATCTAGTGGGACCAAGAAGAGGGCCTTCTCCCTGATGGTTCCCTTTATGGAAAATCACCCCTTTGGAAATAAGATTGGCCTCAATCTTTCAAAAGGCCCTGAAGAAATGGTTCTGTTAATGGGCCTTGCCACCCCAAAGTGACATAACAGAAAATTATTATTAATTTTTGTTAATATATATTCCAATATTGTAAGGAAAATCAGTGTTGTGGCCCGCCAGTGGCCAGTTGAGGCAGACTAAGATAGTGAGGTTGTTGGGGAGGGACATGGGCCAGTCTTGGAGTCTGGGGAAGGCTCTGATGAGTGCTCTGCGTTGGAGGCAGAGATGGGGCCAGGGCCGTTTGACAGTTATCAGCCGCCTTCAGAGTCTGACATCAGTGAGGCAGAAAAACACCTGGAGTCTGTTCCCAGTGTGTGCATGCACAGAGCTGCCAGAAGAAGGGAACAGCTAAGGAACAAGGGTTGACTCGGGAGTAAAGGCACAGGTGAATGGTCCCTCTCATAGGGAATAAAGAGGAGCAAAAGGGGAGTGCAGCAGACAATTAGTTCATTTAATTAGGGTGAAGATTTGTTCGTGACTCCTTGCCAAGTATTTTCTGGTACAGAGTTCCACTATTGGCCTGGAAACTCTCCCAGCCTGATAAGGTCTGTAGTGGTAAATTACTCTTGAAAGACTGTTTGCTGGGACTTTGCTGGATGTGAATGAGAGGAATTCACATTAGACGAATAAAAAGGGGTTTTGTCAGAAGGAAGAGTCTGCTTCGTGATTTTGTGAAGCCTAGGTCAGAACAATCAGGTCTTATCCCTGGGAATTTCAGGGGAATAAAATCCAGATTGCCTTTGTTGAAGGAAATATCTCTGGTTCAGTTCCAAGCCAGGAGAAAGACACTGGAAACATGGAGTCTGATTGGAAAGAGGGTTTAATGGTGAACCACAAAGCAAAATGGTCCTGGTGCAGCTGACCACACAGTGGAGGGCTTTCATACCTTCTCTTGGGCTTTGAACTTGAGCTTTCTGTTCCTGTGCAGGAACATGTATTCTATTGGCTGTTATCAGACTCCCATGGGGCCATGTTTGTCTGAGCACCCAGGTTTGGTTGAAGCTTGGAGGGTGATGATGTAATGAAGAGGCTTGTGTTCTGAAAGGGTGTTGGGCAATTCCTATTGTATCTTAATGGTTTTGTCCTAATGTAGATCTTGATTTAGGGCTAATCCCATCACCCTGAGGCTGAACGTATTTTGTTGTGTAGATAGGATGACCCAGTCTTTCTTAATGGGCACCAAATATCTGCTGGGGGCAGAGAGCTGCTTTCTGCCTTTAAAAACATGTTTCTCCTTTCGGGAAATATAATATTCTGCCTTTTTAAATATTTCTCAAAATATTTCATTCTTCTAGGAGGGGTGACTTCCCACACCTTGCTTTCTCAGCAACCCTCCTCTTTTCCTTTCCCTTTCAATAGTGTGCTGGGTTTAAAATGACAGTGAACGATGCTGACTTAATGTAGATGTTTAATAATGTAAAAAAGAAAGCATTTCAATTCTTGAGATAGTTGCAAATGCCGGGTGGCAGTCCTGTGATAATTTCACATCTATCATGTTTTGATGCCTCTCCAGCTGCCTGATGGATGGGGATGAGCAATGCTAACTATGTAATTTCCCAGGGCACGGAGAATTCAGCCTTGGGAAACAAACTAAGAGCACTGGTTTTACATGAATTTCTGATCTCCAAAGCCTATTGGCCCAGGATATTTTAAAACTCAAATCCCTTCCTAAAATTGCCAGAGGTGGAATACAATATGCCTGGCAAAAAAATGTTAAATTGCTGAGTGGATGCTGGTTGCACAATATTTTACTTGCATGGAACTTACATTTTCTTTGGCAAAAAGCATTTGCATTCAAGCATTAGATTTGGGCAAAGCAGATGAATTCTCTCTCTCTCTCTCTCTCTCTCTCTCTCTCTCTCTCTCTCTCTCTCTCTCTCTCTCTCTCTCTCTCTCTCTCTCTCTCTCTCTCTCTCTCACTGAACTGCATGGAGGAGCATTTCCTTCCACAGTTTCAGGCAGAGGGCAAGACAATGTGGGCACACACACTTTGCCACAAGTAAGTGTGGCAAAAACTTCAGACTGGACAAAGTGTGACATTTTTGCCACCCTTACTTAGAATTATAGCATCACAAAGTTGGAAAGGATCACTGAATCCCACAATAAATTAATTCATCTCTGGGAAATGGCTCTCAAAAATGAGATTGCCCATTCAGTGAAAGAGGCTCCACAGTTTCCCCAGATAATTAGCTCTACCCTCTACAGAGGAACAAGTCTTAACTGTTTGGAAGTTATACTTTTTAAGAAAAATCAATCACAATCTGCTTTCTGATTTAGTAATCCTTTATCTTTGTCTTTTATTATTCAATTATCTCTCCAAATCATTGGAAACTTCCTGGTCTTTCCAAATGTCTATTAAATCCCAAGGGAAGACATGGGAGAGAATTCATCCTCTGGGCCTTTCCCAGTAAGAATGCTACTGTCTTTGCTAAATAGGAATCCTGTCATTGAATCCTGTCTTTCCCCTGGAGAACAGCTGAGAAATGGTCCTCTCCATTTCTCTGCTTGCCATGTTGATGACAAATTTTTTAAGGCCTTTGATTTCTCCTTCTAATTTGAACTGCTCTGCAATAGTGACAAATATTTGTAGCTCAGGTGTAGGAGGAGGGTGAAAGTTCGTTCTCCGAGCTTGTGGGTTGGTTTCCGAACATTTCATTACCAGGCTAGGTAACAACTTCAAGGGAGTTTAGGAAATATCGGTGTTCTTCTGTTGATAAGGGTTTCAGTTGTGGGTGTGGCAAGTCAGCGTCTTGTGATGGGTCAGTGAGTCGAGTGGTGGGATTCAAAAATTTTTACTACCGGTTCTGTGGGCATGGCTTGGAGGGCATGGCTTGGCTTGGTGGGCGTGGTTTGGCTTGGTGGGCGTGGCTTGGTGGGCATGGCAGGGGAAGGATACTGTAAAATCTCCATTTCCTTCCCCACTCCAGAGGAAGGATACTGCAAAATCCTATTCCCTCCCCACCAGTGGTGGTATTCTACTGGTTCTGCCCAGTTCTGCCAAGCCGGTAGCAGCCATTAGCAGCGGAGACTGAACTGGTTCTCTGGTTCTCTCTGCCACTCTGCTGTTGGACCTGCCCAGGCTCCCATACTCACTTTTATCTTCTGCTTTTGAAGCACACCTGCTTTGCGTGGCATTCTGCTGAAGCAACCGGGAGAGTGCAGTCTTGCAGGAGGTGAGTTGGAACATCTCTGCGCCTGCGCAAACACCTCTGCGCCTGCGCAAAGTGCGTGTTTGGCAAAGCGTGCCCACCAAGCCATGCCCACCAAACTGATGGTAAAACTTTTTGAACCCTACCACTGCTCCCCACCCCACTAACCTGCTTTCCAGTTCCGTTCTCCCATGCAGGGCAACCAAAGAAGACCCAGCTGATTAGCTGGGACTCGGGAGGCAGAGAATAGATGGAGCGGAGCCAGTCAGAAGTAGATTTTGCCAGTTCTCCAAACTACTCAACATTTATTTATTTATTTATTTATTTTGATTTGTTAATTGCTTACAAAATAATAGGCATAAGTATAAGCATGAGTAAGAATACAGAAAATAAATACAATTAAAAGGGGACAATAGGATAGGCACAGGAGGCACGTATGGTGCACTGATGCACACCCCTTATAGACCTCTTAGGAATGGGGTGAGTCAATAGTGGATAGTTTGAGGTTAAAGGAATGGGGGTTTGAGGATGTAACTACAGAGTCAAGTATGCATTCCAGCCATTGACCACTCTGTTGCTGAACTCATACTTTCTGCAATTGAGTTTAGAGTGGTTAACATTGAGTTTGTATGTATTGTGTGCTGTTGTATTGTTGTGCTAGATACTGCTTTTCCAGAACTGGTCAGAACCTGCTGAATCCCACCTCTGAATAAGTCTAGTGATGGTCTTGTGGGTCTTGTGATGAGGAGATTACATCAGGTTCAGGCAGGGGTGGGATTCAATTTTTTTAACAACTGGTTCTGTGGGCATGGCTTAGTTGGTGGGTGTGGCTTGGTGGTCATGTGACTGGCTGGGCGTGGCCAACTCAACATCACTCACATCGAGGCATGCATCTCCTTGCCTGGCCACTCATGACTGTGGGGATGCTACAACAGTCGTAAGTGTGAAAAATGGTCATACATCACTTTTTTCAGTGCCATTGTAATTTTGAATGGTCATTCCACACAAGAAAAGTCCCAGCAAAGGAGGGAAAAAAACTCCAGAGAAGTTCCAGAGATAGGAAGTCTAGTCCTGCCAAGAATGTAATAAGAGTTAACGGAAAGCAACACCAGAATGTTTCCTTCCTGCCTTCCTTACAGGATTAGTCCAGTAATTTCTTCTAACAACCGGTTCTCTGAACTGCTTAGAATATTAACAACCGGTTCTAGAGAATAGGTGTGAACCTGTAGAATCCCACCCCTGGGTTCAGGGTCATTGGGTGTTGAACTGCTGGCTGGGGAGGGTTGCATGGATTGGTTGTGCTATCTCTGGTTGGTTGTATGGTTGATTTGGATCGGGGGGTGGTGGTTTCATTGACGGGTGGTAGGTCAATGTGTCTGTTGATGGGATGGCTTGAGGCTTTGATGATGGGGCATCCACAACTTCTGGAGACAAGCCTTTCCACTGGTTTATTGTTCTCATTGTTAAGAAATGTCTTCTTTGTTCTAGGTTGCTTCTCTCCTTGATTAGTTTCCATCCATTGCTTCTTGTCCTGCCCTCAGGTGCTTTGTCTTTCTCTCTTATATCCAGATTTCATTCTTAAGAGTTGTCTCTTTGGCACCATTGCTCCTGAGTTGTGATTTTTTCCCTTGCCTAAAGCAATTTGTGCTATTCTTATTAATGTTCCTTAAGCTTTCATCAAAATCCTTCCCAGTGTTTTCCCTAAGAATAGAACATTCCTCTTTGCCTTTTAAACTTTTTTGAGGGGGAGAAACTTTTGGTGATCCACCCACGGAGATGTCTTCCCACCCCGAGGTTTTTTTGTGTGTGTGTTGGCACATCATATCTAAACTGGCAGTGGGATCTGCAGTTGGGTAGAGAAGATGGTGGCAAAAGTGTATGATCTGCTTTACGTTCATGCTATCAATGGTGGCAGACAGCTTGTAACAACAACACATCAACAGGAAGGTTGAATATTATGTCATCACCCATCCATCACGCTGAATGTCAACTCTTCAGCATGTCCAATCAGCAGCTTTCGTGGCTTTGTTAACATGAAAGGAGTCATTTATTTGAAGAGCTGCTGTATGGTTTTGATCTTCCCTTCATCTTTCATTGTGTTGTAGCTTTTTTTCCCTAAATAAAAAGAAAAAGAAGAAAAAGAAGAGGAAAAAAAAAAAAAAAGGAGAGGGTAGACAAAATGAAAATAGATGTCAAGTTGATACAGTACCAAGATCGAGGTTGTTTTTTTCATCAGCTCTAAACATTTTGATTTGTTTTGAGCTTAAATCTTACTCCCTTTTGTGCTGCTTTTTGGTTTTATTTTTCTTTCCTTTATGCCATTTGGTTTTTACCATTTGTGCATATTTACGACCTCTGCGTTTGATGGCTACATGCCTTGTTTTCACAGATGGTCAGTGGAAGATTTTTTTTCCCCTCCCTCCTATTCACTGTAGCTTGCATTTTGATTTTGCTATATTTGTCACACTGCCACTGCTCACAGCTAGTAAGTGCCCACGTGCATGGTAGGGGCTGAGGATTTGTGTGTGTGTGAGAGAGAGAGAGAGAGTGTGTAAACACACACACATTTTTCTGATTTCCAAGAGACACCTTTATTTTCTTGCATAAAGTAAACTTTTTAAAAAGAAAAATGGAGGGGTCTCAGATTGGCACACTTCTCTGCTTGTTTATTTAGGTTCTCCCATCCCTGGGACACTAATAACACTTGTTAAAAAAACAGTAATACAAATCTGAGAAGGAATATACATAGAGAAGAAGAAGAAAGGGAACCAGTCCTTTCCTTCCAACCTTGGAGGCACTTTTAGAGGACGGGGGGAAGACATCACCCAAAACTTCCTGCTGATTCAGATATCTTTATCCAGAATTATTTGGAACATCTGAATGGGCTTGGCATTCTGAAAACTTAAAAACAAACAACCACCAGTATGGGTTTATTGGAATTGAAGCCGTTGCACAAATGCTTCCAGTGGAAACCTCACAAGTTACAATGAACCAAGTTGCACTTAAATTGGGAGCAACTGCTCTCACTGATTATAAGTAGCCCTCACCGAACAAGTACAATTGGGACTGGCAACTCTGTCACTAAGTGATATGGTCGCTATGCAAAACATCATGTGACCATAATAAACTTCCCCTTCCCATTTGGTTGTTAAGTGTGTCACTGTGAGTTGTTAAATGAGATTCCACTGTAACCACTATTTACCATGTGTTGTGGTTTGCTGGCAGCTGGTGCGGACGGCAGAGGTATGGGTGAGGATGGAAGGGAACCAGTCAGGGAGTCTGGAGAGGACTTGGATGAGGGCCTGCATCCGATGCAGGGATGGGGCCAGGACCATCTGGGAGTGGGGTGCTGCCTTTGGAGCCTCTGGAGTCTAGCAGCAGCGAAGCAGAGGACCCAGGGGAGCCTGTTCCCAGTGCGCATGTGCACAGAGCTGCTAGAAGGCGAGAGCAGCTGAAGCAGAAGGGGCAACTTGGTAGTAAGGCTGGGAGGTGATTATCCCTCCCATAGGGGATAAAAGTCAGACCTCAATGATGAAGAGCAAAGCAGTTCCTGCAAAGCAGTTTGGTAATCTCCGAGTCCTTCATGAAGCTCTGCACTCTGGCCAGGTTTTTTTTTCGGTTTTGAGGTTGGTTTATGTTAGCCTTAATTGGATTTCTGTTTCTTGGCAGCATTTGACAGCCCTGAAAAGCTTGCTCTTATCTGGAGGAACTGTGTCTGATGAGTTTTGGCTGGGAATTCAAGTAATTCCCAGCATCGCATTAAAAAAGGTTTTAAGTTCAGTTTGTGTTTTATTAAGTTTGACAAAGCCTGGATCAGAACACCATTTTATTGTTGCTTTCTCTGTTTACTCTGCTTGTTGGAAGCCGATTGTGAATTGTGCAAATGGAAATCCCGGGACCAACACTATGCAGGTTTTTAAGAAGAGATTGGACAACTATATGTTTGAAATGATAATAGGGTTTCCTGTCTGAGCGAGAGGGAGGGTTGGACTAGAAGACCTCCAAGGTCCCTTCCAATTCTGTCATTCTGTAACACATTTAGGTGATTTCTTTGCATGGCTTGATCTGTTTTTTACAGGGTTGGCATGGATAACATTTATAAAGGTGCCATCAAATACATTCATTCTAGCATACAACTTTTAAGTTTGACCTTCTGCCCTATGGCTAAAGAGTTATTAAAGTTTTTTTTAAGAGTGTCACTGATTTTCCTCTCTCTTGATATGCATCTTCATGCCTGCAAAGCAGTGTCATTCTATTCTCCCGTCTCAGAGCCTTCTTGTTATGCCATCTAGGGCAATAGATTAGAAATTGGTAGAGTGAAAGGAGGGTTTGGCATCCATTTCACAAGCTGTCAGTCTGTCACCTTCTGCCATCAGTTGGAAATAGTTGAATGGCAGGCGACATCTAGCATCCTTGTTTAGAAACATGCCAGGGGTAGGAGTGGTATTTAAGACCAATCCTGTGCTTCTAAAAATTCCTCTGCTTTTCTGGACTCTAGAATGGTCTATTTAAAAAAGGTGTGTGCATTCAGACAGATTTTTTGTTTTTTGGCAAATCAACAACGTATCACACCTTGAAATGCCTTAAGGTTGTATCAGGCTTTGCCACTAAGCCATGTGATGCAGCACTGAATCAGGACAAGACAAGAAAAATCAAATGCCTAGGTACAGTGTAGGTGGTAACTTGCTCAATAATAGTAACTGTGAGAGGGATCTCAGAGTCCTAGTGGACAACCATTTAAATATGAGCCAGCCATGTGCAGCAGCTACCAAAAAAGCCAACACAGTTCTAGGCTGGATAAACAGAGGGATAGAATCAAGATCACATGAAGTGTTAATACCACTTTATAAGGCCTTGGTAAAGCCACACTTGGAATCCTGCATCCAGTTTTGGTTGCCACGATGTTAAAAAGATGTTGAGACTCTAAAAAGAGTGCAGAGAAGAGCAACAAAGATGATTAGGGGAGTGGAGGCTAAAACATATAAAGAAGGGTTGCTGAAACTGGATATGTCTAGTCTTATGAAAAGAAGGACCAGGGGAGACATGATAGCAATGTTCCAATATCTCAGGAGCTGCCACAGAGAAGAGGGAGTCAAGCTATTCTCCAAAGCAATTGAGGGCAGGACAAGAAACAACGGGTGGAAACTAATCAAGGAGAGAAGCAACCTAGAACTAAGGAGAAATTTCCTGTCAATGAAAACAATCAGTGGAACAACTTGCCTCCAGAGATTGTGAATGCTCCAACACAGGAAGTTTTTAAGAAGATGTTGAACAATCATTGGTCTGAAGTGGTGTAGGGTTTCCTGTTGAAGCAGGGGGTTGGGCTAGAAGGCCTCCAAGGTCCCTTCCAACTCTGTTATTCTATTCTATTCTAGGAGAGAGAACATGCACTTGGTAGCATCCACTCTCGCTGAAGACGCAACAGTAGTCTTTAAATTTCAGAATACCTTCCCATCTCCTTTTTATGTGAAACGTTATTTGTTCAAAGGTTTATGCTGTGGGTGCAAACAAGAGAAATCAAGAGCTGTGGTATATAGATACCATGTTAGGGCCTTCGGCTTTCAGATTCCAATGATATGACGACAATATTCTCTATTGCTTTTTGGAGAACCTCTTCTTCCAATCTTCCATGCTCGATGCACCCTGAATCTGTTGAGATTACAACTCCCAACTTTCTCAGCTAGCAAGACCAAACAGTTGGAGTCTCAGTCTCCAGCATGTGGGACCAATAACAGAATAACAGCATTGGAAGGGACCTTGGAGGTCTTCTAGTCCAACCCTCTGCTCAGACAGGAGACCCTATACCATTTCAGACAAATAGTTGTCCAATCTCTTCTTAAAAACTTCCACTGTTGGAGCACTCAAGTTGTTCCACTGATTAATTGCTTTAACTCATAGGCAACTTCTTCTTAGTTCTAGGTTGGTTTTCTCTTTGATTAGTTTCCACCCCATTAGCTTCTTGTCCTGTCTTAGATGATTTGGAGAATAGCTTGACTCCCTCTTCTTTGTGGCAGCCCATGAGATATTGGAACACTGCTATCATGTCACCCCAAGTCTTTCTTTTCATTAAACTAGGCATACCCAATTCCTGTTACCATTCCATGTATGTTTTAGCCTCCAGCCCCCTAAGCAACTCCGTTGCTATTCTCTGCACTCTTTTTAAAGCAGGGGTTTTCCAACTTGACAGCTTTAAGACTTGTGGACTTCAGAATTCTTCCTCTATTCATGTTAGCTCAGGAATTCTGGGAGTTGAAGTCCATAAAACTTAAACTTGCCAAATTTGAAAAGCCTTGGGAAAGATAAATAGATAGACAGACAGACAGACAGACAGACAGACAGACAGACAGACAGACAGACAGAGGCAGGATAGATAGATAGATAGATAGATAGATAGATAGATAGATAGATAGATAGATGCAGATTAGATAGATAGATAGATAGATAGATAGATAGATAGATAGATAGAGGCAGATTAGATAGATAAATAGATAAATAGATAGATAGATAGATAGATAGATAGATAGATAGATAGAGACAGATTAGATAGATAGATAGATAGATGGATGGATGGATGGATGGATGGATGGATAGATAGATAGATAGATAGATAGATAGAGGCAGATTAGATAGATAGATAGATAGATAGATAGATAGATAGATAGATAGATAGA
>BLBF01000055.1:9061449-9081149 GCA_015471245.1 Laticauda colubrina | reverse complement strand
GATAGATAGATAGATAGATAGATAGATAGATAGATAGATAGATAGATAGATAGATAGATGCTAACATCACAATATAAAGAAAATAATGCTTTATTAGGTTGGTTAAAGTCGCCTGACTCCAAGAAGCTCCTTGAAGTTTGGATGGCCTGGCTTATTCAGACTATTATTATATCAATCCAAGTTTCACAAACCTTTTCGGATTTGCACATCATTGGCTAAAAAAACATCCTTCTTTGGCCGAGAAGAACGAATACCCACAATTAGAATTCCTTATGCCTTTCTGAAAAAGATTGCTCCTTTCCCCATTCATTTCTTTTCCTGACCCAACAGGTTTTTCGTAAATGCTGATCTTCTTTCCCCAAGGAATCTTTCAAATTACATCTTAATGTTGCGGTTTTCATTGCCTATTAGTAAAAAAGACAGCTTTCTATTCTCTTTTCTTCCCCCACCCAGGACAAGACGACACTGGAGAACCTGACTCAACAGCTGGCAGTCAAACAGAACGAAGACGGGAAATTTAGCCACGCGATGATAGATTTCAACATGAGTGGAGACTCTGATGGTCAGTAGCCCAGCCTTTTGCCTTCTTTCCAACTGTGCTTGGGCACACATTATCAGTGAAGAAACAATCTCCAGATCTTTGCTCCTTAAGCTTGGAAAGAAACATTTTAACTCAGCAAAAGTGGGGGCAGGATGCTTTCAATCTGTGGATTCTTCTTCTTCTTCTTCTTCTTCTTCTTCTTCTTCTTCTTCTTCTTCTTCTTCTTCTTCTTCTTCTTCTTCTTCTTCTTCTTCTTCTTCTTCTTCTTCTTCTTCTTCTTCTTCTTCTTTTTTCCTTCCTTCCTTCCTTCCTTCCTTCCTTCCTTCCTTCCTTCCTTCCTTCCTTCCTTCCTTCCTTCCTTCCTTGGCTGAGTCTGAACCCAGGCAAAAGACACTGTTTGGCACTGTAACATGACAAAGGAAGAAAAATAAACATAAATAGTCTAGATCGGTGATGGCGAATTTATGGCACATGTGCCAGAAGTGGCATGCAGTGCCATTACTGCCAGTACGTGAGCCCTCGCCCAGAGCAGGTCTCCATGCATGCCGCCCACCCACCAGCTGATTGTCGGGTATCTGGCGTGCATGCGCAGGAGTGCGGGATGCGCGGGAGATTCATGTGCATGTGCAGAGATGTGTGGTGCATGGAAGTCACTCACACATGTGCAGAGTCACACGGCACAGGGGATCATGCATGCATGCACAGAGTCATGCAGCACACGGGGGTCATGCACACATGCGCAGGGGGTAGGGGGACCCACGTGCATTGCCTTCTGGGTGCTGGCACACAGGCACAAGCACGCACACAATTATCAGCACAGGAGACCAAAAAGGTTAGCTACCACTGGTCTAGATGTCTGTGGAGATTCTCAGTCATCCAGGAGGTGGTGGGTTTCAAGTTTTTCAACTTTACCTATCGATTCAGTGTGAGTGCGTAATGTTTGCAACTCACCTTCTGCTGCAAGCTCGGTGTGTAAAGTAGCTGACACGCGGTAATCGGCTGTGCCGCATGAAGCAGCTGAGGTTGGAAAGCAGGAAATTAAGGTCACTGGAGCCAAGGTGGGTGGCAGGGCCCAGAAGCTGATCGTCAGAATGAACTGGTTCGTTCACAGATAATCGTTGGAACTACCGGTTTGGGTGAACCAGGCTGAAGTGGTAGAATATCACCACTGCATCCAGGTCATGGTTGTCCCAAAGGTGCTTTTTTCAAGAGGCAACTGGAAAATGGTGGAGATGAAGGACCCTTGATGCTCTTTGATCTTCCTTGTTTTTTTGTCATGCCTTCTGACTACCAGTTGGTGTTCATGGATTGTTCTGCCAGTCTTCTGCCTGTTTGTCTTCTGCCTGTTTGCAACAACCATAGTGGTTGTTGCAGTCCTTACTTTGTAGGGTGTAGATGATTCCTGTTTGTTTGTTTTTTTTCCTTTCTGGCATTGCTGGGTCTTTTGGTTTTGCTTAGGACAAGGGTGTCAAACTCAAGGCCCATGGCCCACATCTGGCCCACAGGATGTTTAGATCTGGCCCATGGGGCCGCCTTGGAAACAGTGAAGGACTGGCCTCCTGAAACCCTTTGCCAGCGAAAATTGAGCTTGGGAAGGCCCTCCTGAGCTCTGTTTTCACTGGCAGAGCGCTCGGGCCACCACAGTCCCCCCCCCCAACATGAGTGATGTCAAGCTGGCCACGCCTACCCTGGCCACACCCACCCATCCCCCAAGGTCAAATGCAATCCTGATGCAGCGCTCAATGAAATTGAGTTTGACACCCCTGGTTTAAGTTATTTTGAAAGGAGGAGATGACTGCAAGGAACTTAAACCATTCCATTCTCCGCCATTTGGTCAGAACTGAAAAGGCTTCTTAGATGAGAAGCAATATGTCTTCCAGGAAAAACAAACAAAGTCCAGTTGCCTCTTGAAAAAAATCACCTTAAATCAGAGTCACTGAATTCACATGGAGGACTATTGAGTTAGGGAAAATACATCAGGATTCTAGGAGTTTTCAAGGAGTCCAATAGACTTCCAATAGATGGCCTTCATTATCAAGGATAATGGCTGTTGATCCCCATGTTTTGCTGAGCATCTGGGCTGTGATCTGGTGACCAGGCAGCTGGTTCTTCAGGATCCAGAGGCAATAAGCCAAACAGTGAGTACAGGTAATCCTCGACTTGCAGCCCCAATTGAGCCCACGATTTCTGTTGCTAAGTGAGACAGTTGCTAATTGAGTGTTTCATTTTACGAATTTGTTAGAAGTTCACAAAAGGGGATCACATGACTTTGGGACATTGCAACAGTCAAAAATACCTGCCAGTTGCCAAGAGTCTGAATTTTGATCACGTGACCGCAGGGATGCAGCAATGGTCATAAGTGTGAAAACCGGTGATAAGTCAGTTTTTTCAGTGTTGTTGTAATTTTGAACAGTCACTAAACAAATGATTTGTAAGTTGAGGACTTCCTGTATTGTGTGATGGCGCGGAGCGTGGCACAAAAGCAACAAAGTCACAAAAGTAGGGAAAGTCCCTTTAATACCTCCAACTTGGCCCCCAATGTCCAGTTATCATCAGCTGGAGAAAAAACTCTTCCAAGAACAGATTTTAAAGGGAAGAAATTCTGTCCTAACCCAAAGTACATATAAATTATAAATAAAAACCAACACAAACCATGCTGCAGCAGTTAAAGAGACAGGGCAGGATAAGGAATTGCAGACTTCAAAAGATAATGAAGCACACACAGTTGGGAGGATGCCAGAATCCAGATAAGACTTGACAAACAAAGATAATTAATGCTTTGCTTCCAGCAACTTTGCCTGTGCAGTTTGCCTTTTAAACAGTCTTCCCAGCTGCAGCCAATGAAGGGGATCAGGGCCCTTTCCTCCCTTGTAAATCACACAACTCACATTGCTCCCTTATCCATTCCTCCCTGCATGCCCTAGGATGAAGAGGGGGTGGGCCTGGGTCTTCCTGTGAATGCCAGAGCTGGACTGTGCCCTTCCCCAGTTTCCTCCACAGCCACCAGTGCCACACTCCCACTCCCTGTCAGCTATTCCACCACTCCCTTGGAATCAGCTTCCAACAGGGGCACGACATATTCACTTACTCTTTGCAAGAACCAGGGTCTTCCCACATTGTCCCTACACCCTATGACTTTAATGAATGGGCCCAACCCTTTTTTGAAGACAGCTAAGCAAAGCTGATAGCGATTTCCCAATTTTGATCATTACAAAATCAATAATTCTGAGGACATTTTCAAAACTCCAGGTGGGATGAATCTTCCCTGGGATATCAATGATGGGAGGAATAATACCATGAAATAATAGTTGTTCCTTGCCTAATCTCTCTTTTCACCAACTTTTTAGGAAGTGCGGGAGTCTCAGAATCTCGGATTTACCGAGAATCCAGAGGGCGTGGGAGCAACGAGCCACACATCAAGCGTCCGATGAATGCCTTCATGGTGTGGGCAAAAGACGAACGGCGGAAGATCCTGCAGGCTTTCCCTGACATGCACAACTCCAACATCAGCAAAATATTGGGTAAGGGAAGGAAACAGGGCTGACAGATGTGTAGCTCTTAATGTGTAGCTCTTTTCTTTGAGCATAAATGTATTTGCTAAAAAGCATGATTAAATTTCAGTATATTTGTGATAGAATTTTCAGTAGAATAGAGTACATTTTGGAGGACAAAATTCAAACTTCATCTTAATGTACAGTACGATGGCTTAGCAGTGATGGGCAGAAGGAACTAGCTGTGGTCTGCTTGTAGGAAAGGCAGTTTTGGTCAGTTCCACATTCCAGAATATAGTGCTTTTCTTCTGTGTCCCGGTGTTAATTTCTCAGAAGTCCTGACCTTTAGTTGCTGCCACTGAATGCCAGATTGAACTATAATTAGACCTCTCTCATCCAGGATCTGGATCGTGGATGAGAGGACCAAACTGGCATGTATAACGAAGATCTGATTGGGCTTAGAGGGGGGGGATTGTCCTCTCAGAGATGGAGAATGGAGCAGAGGTGTGCCTGTTATCTCCCAGAAGACTCTTCTGGCTTTCAGAGACATTGCATCTCAAATAACCAGATGTGGAACCAGGGGTGGGATTCTCCCGGTTTGGGCAAACCCCTTGTTCCGATGATCAGCTGGCTCCTAACTGGTTTGCTCTGACAAGCATGTGGGCTTACCCGCCCACCCCTGCTCTTTCCTGGGCTTTATGTCTTTTTGTTGGAGCACAGCTGATTCACATGGCAGAGTGGTTGGCCACGCCTCAGCTGTTTTCTTCAGCTGCAGTTGAAGGTAAGTATTAGGTTTTTTTAAACACAGAGCACACTCACACTCACTGAACCAGTTGTTATGCTAGTTGAATCGCACCCCTGTGTGAGACCATGTTTGTAGAACTGGGCCTTGGGGAACAGATGAGGACGGTGCTACTGTCTCAGCTCCCCATTGTGTAGAACATTGGAGACTTTTCTGCTAAAGTCATAGTCGTCGTCATCATCTCCCCAGGAATAATGGTCCAAATATATTCTCAAGGTGGAACACAACCAGGCTTTCTTCCCTAAGACCAACTCACGCCATTCTCCCAATAGCATGGGATGTTCTCCAAATAGCGCATGCCATTCTCTAAAATACAGGTTGTCCTCATTTTACAACAGTTTGTTCATTGACCGTTCGCAGTTCCAACAGCACTGAAGAATGTGATTTATGACTGTTTTTCACACTTACAACCAGAAGTGGGATTCTATTGATTTGGACCAACTGTGAAAAAAAGAACTAAGGATACATTTCCTTACAGTGTTGTGACCCACCATCAGCTAGCGAAGCTGGTGGCAGACTCGGACAGTGAGAAGGTTGGGGAGGAACATGAGCCAGAGCCAGGGAAAGGCTCTGACAAGTGCTCTGTGTCAGAGGCAGAGATGGGGCCAGGGCCATCTGACAGTTAGCAGCTGCCTTTGGAGTCAGAGATCAGTGGGGCAGAAGAACAGTTGGAGCCTGTTTCCAGTGTGCACATGAGCAGAGCTGCCAGGAGAAGGGAACAATTAAGGAATAAGGGCCGACTAGGGAGTAACGACACAGGTGAATGGCCCCTCCCATAAGGAATAAAGAGGAGCAGAAGGGGAGTGGTGTTTGCAGGAGATAGTTAGTTCAATTCAATAGGGTGAAAATCTGTTCCTGACTCCTTGCCACATATTGTCTGCTGCAGAGTGACGTTTGGAAGATATCAGACTGGCAACTCTCTTTGCCTGATAAAGGTCTGGTTGTGCAGTCTCTTGAAAGATTGTTTTTTGGGACTTTGCTGGAAAGGAATTCATTGTAACCTAAATTAAAGGAGTTGGCTTTGTAATTTTCAGAAGCCTAGATCAAAACAGTTAGAACGATTAACCAGTGGAATGACTTGCCTTCAAGAAGTTGTGGATGCTGCAACATTGGAAGTTTTTAAGAAGAGATTACACCACCATTTGCCTGAAATGCTGTAGGGCTTCCTACCTGAGCAGGAGGCTGGGCTAGAAGACCTCCAAGGTCCCTTCCAACTCTGTTATTCTGTGTTCTGTAAAGAATACAACCCATCTCTTGACAACTGCCTCGTAATTCTCAATTCAATCATTGGCACCGAGATGCAGATCAGCCTATTCCTCCTCAGAACCGCTGGCTTTTTATAAACCTTATAAACTCCCTGAATAATTATTTTTCAAAGAGTTTTGTTTTCTTCTAATCTTCACATTCCAATGCATAATCCCAAATTCTCCCCAAGTATTATGTCAATATCTCCTTCCGAATGCGAAATCCAGCCATTGAAGAAATGCTTTTAAGAGCGGGATTAGCCATAGCTATTGATTTCATGCCAAACAGATTCACAGAATCCCACATCCGAGCTCAATGGCAGGTTGGAGAGTTTTTAAACGGGGGCGCCTGAATTGATTAGATTAGTCAGAAGAAAGCGAGATAAGGCAAGAGTACATTTGTTTTGGGGATGATAAAAATGTATATATGCCAGCTAAGAGGATTTAAAACTGGTTATGGCTACAAGATTAGGCCCGTGATCCAAGAGGCAAACAGTTTGGTCCACTCTCATTTAAAGAGCATTCTTGATTAAACTTGCCGTACTCAAGTAATTGTCTTCCGAAATTGGTCTGAGCAGTGGTAGCGATCCGTCCCTCCCATTTCCCCCAATTTTTTTTTATATATATATAAAAGCACAAAGGAGTCTCAGGTTTTGCCTCAGTCTGAACTGATTGTTTTAGATAACAACCACCAAGTGGTCGCGGCTAATTCACTCTGCTTAAAATAGGTGTTTGAACCAGACTGACATTTTGAATAAAAATGTCTCTGGAGGGTCTGTGTTGACATTTTAAAGGGCTTCTAAGCATTTTATAATACTCTCCAAATCTGGTTTTAATAAGCCATTTGAGCTGGAATTTTTTTAAAAAGCCCAGAAAACATAAGGAATCGTCTTTTACTGTTTCGCCCTGGATTTGGGCTGGGGAAATGAGGAGAAAGAATGCAACGGGAATTTCAAGGCATCTTTTTCTGATTAAATGTACAGTAGGTGGATTATAATGTGCAAATTTGTTCCAGATTCTAGCAGGGCTGATGGGCCTAGTCAGCTCTCAGCTTCCTACTGTTGAAAGAGTGATGAAGTTTGCAAACATGGGAAGCGAGATTTCTTTTTTATTATGATTGTGATTGTTATTTGAAGTTCAGTGTTGAAAAGGAAATTTCCTGCCTTTTCAGCAAGGAAAAAAGGAAGGAAAAGGAAGGAAGATAGCCTACAACTTATGACCACAATTGAGCCCCAAATTTCTTTTGCTAAACAAAACAGTTGTTAAATGAACTTTGCCTCATTTTATGACTTTTCTTGCCACTGTTGTAAAAATCACTGCAGTTGTTAGGATAGAAACAAGGTGATTAAGTGAATTTTGGCTTCCTCGTTGACTTTGCTTGTCAAGTAGGTCAGAAAAGGTGGTCACATGACCCCAGGACAATGCAACTGTCATAAATATGAGTCAGTTCAGTGGTGAGATGCTACCGGTTCAATCGAATCAGTGGTTAAAAAAAACAAAAAACAAAAAGCTCCCAATCAGCTGAGAGAAGGAAAATAAACCTCCCACAATCAGCTGAGAGGATAAAAGACCGAAAAGTGCATGTGAGAGTGGGAGGATCACTCCTAGCTTTTCATTTCTTCATCCTCTCAGCTGATTGGCTTGTTAGAGGGGCGTACATTATCAGTGTGTACATGCGCATGCCCGATCACCCACCAAATCAGTAGAAAACTAAGGTACAATCCCACTCAGTGGTGGGATTCAAAAATATTTACTACTGGTTCTGTGGGCTTGGCTTGGTGGGCTTGGCTTGGTGGCCATGGCAGGGGAAGGATACTGCAAAATCCCCATTCTCTCCCCATCCCTCTAACCTGCTTTCCAGCTCTGTTCTCCTGTGCAGGGCAACCAAAGAAGACCCAGCCGATCAGCTGGGACTCAGGAGGCAGAGAATAGATGGGGACGGGGCCAGTCAGAGGTGGGATTTGCCGGTTCTCCGAACTACTCAAAATTTCCGCTCCCGGTTCTCCAGAAGTGCTGAATACCACCTCTGATCCCACTACTTGAGTCAGTTGCCAAGCCTCTGAATTTTGATTATGTGACTGTGGGGAAGCTGAATGAGTCATAAATGTGAAAAACAGTCACAAGTCACTTTTTTTAGTGTTATTATAACTTTTGAACGGTTGCTAAATAAACCATCGTAAGTCAAGGACTACCTATATCACAAAAGACTTTTCTGATCTGTCAAAAGCCAGTTGTTGATTTATTTATTTTTTTGTCCTAACTCAGCAGGGAAAAATTGATAACTGGAAAGGTTGAGAGGCTCACCAATATTGGGGTCTTTTGTTTCCCAAGAAAGTTATTTTCCTTTCTTCTTTTCTTCTCGGCTTACATCAAACTTCGGAAGTACACACAGTGTGTTTTTCTGATGAAACACTACTCCACCAATCTCTATATGTTGCTTTCTTGTAAAACTGTGATTTGAAGAAAAAGGAAGTCTTTTTGCTGGAGAGAGAATAACTGTCTTGCTTAGGAAATGGAAATTTTGGGTTCAATTGTGGTCATCAGAGGAAAATGATCTGTATGGCTTTTTTGTAGGATTTAATGTTGCTTTATTAATTTATTAACGTTGCAACCTTAAGAAAACTAAAATCATGGCATCTGGCCCTCTCAATTCTTAGCAAATAGATGAGGAAGAAATGAAGGTAGTGACAGATTTTATTTTCCCGGGCTCCAAGATCATCGCAGATGGGGACTGCAGCCAAGAAATTAAAAGACGCTTGCTCCTGAAGAGGAAAGCTATGGCAAATCTAGACAGCATCCTAAAAAGCAGAGACATCCCCCTGCCAACAAAAATATGAATAGTCAAGGCTATGGTTTTCCCTTTTGCAATGTATGGCTGTGAAAGTTGGACCTTAAGGAAGGCTGAGTGCCAAAGAATGGAGGCCTTTGAACCCTGGTGCTGGAGGAGACTCCTAAGAGTCCCTTGGACTGCAAGGCGATCCAACTGGTCAGTCCTTGAGGAGATCAACCCTGGCTGCTCTTTAGAAGGCCAGATCCTGAAGATGAAACTCAAAGACTTTGGCCACCTCATGAGAAGGAAGGTCTCTCTGGAGAAGAGCCTGATTGTGGGAAGGATTGAGGGCAAAAGAAGAAGAAGGGGACGGCAGAGAACGAGGTGGCCGGATGGAGTCACTGAGCTTAAAATGGACTCCCAAGGATGACAGAGGACAGGAAGGCCTGGAGGAATGTTGTCCATGGGGTCGCAATGGGCTGGACACGACTTTGCAACTAACAACAACAACAATGCTGCTTTGTTTTATGCTAACTAGAGATGGTAGAATAAGGGGAATTTTATAACTTTTTAAAAACTAAGTACATCAATAAAATGAGTCATTCAAGTTAAACCTGTTCTGTGACCCAATCTTAATTTGATTCTCAGTAACTAATCCCTTAATATGTAGACTCCAGTTTAGCAGACGGGCAATGCAATAGACGGTACACAAATTTGAATCACTATTGTTTAACAAATTAATCCGTAATTATTGCACGGATGACATACATTAGTTATATTTTACATACGTTAGGGTCCTTCTGTAAAACGTATGTGATGCATATAAATTTTAAATTTTACATCATGTGAATTCTACTTTAATGGACATTTTGCTTGGACAGAAACTACTTCCCCAATAAATCCATAAAAAGATCTTTTACGATAAAGATATAATTTGAACAGCTCTTCATGCACTAAAATCTAGAAAGGAGGATTTAACCACTTACTGTAATTACTTTCAGTGGTTTCAGTGTATTCTTATTTTCTAGGAATGCCGTTGGGAACCCAAAAAGATTTTTATATTTAATTTTGCAGTGCAACAGGCTTCCTTTTTCTTGTTTTTTTGAACAAATAAAATAATGTAAAATAAAAGTTAAGCCAGGTGTCATAATACATTGACATTGTATATATAAGGATCCAGGAAATGTGGCACTTGTATAGTTGACGGAAATTTTGTCACAGATTTTCTGGTATGGAACCCTGTTTGCTAATAACTACCATCATTTTATGATTATTATTTCACATAAGAGACTAAATCAGGGGTGGCCAACCTTTTGGACCTCAGGAACCACCAAACTCATAATTTTAAATCCCGTGGACCAGAGACCCTGGGAAAATCCCAAAAAAAGTCTGCAGGAAAATTCCCCACCCCTTTTTCCTACCGATTGATAATTCTTTATTTGGAATTGCAGGATACCATCTCCAGCTCCATTCTCAGGGACAGAGGGAGAGAGGAGGGAGGGAGGGAGAGAGACTTTTGGCTTCATGCAAGGAAAGTAGCAGAAGAATCAGAATTCTTTCTTTCTCTCCCACAAATTCCGCCAGAAATGAGTCTTTGTGAGATTTGTTGTGGCAGCACAGCCTCTTGGAGCAGGAGGCCTTGCAGGGTCCCAAAGACTCATTTCTGGTGGAGTTTGGAGGAGAGAAAGAAAGACTTTTGCTGCTTTCCTTGCATGCAGCCAAAAGCAGAAGAAGAAAGAAGCAGCCCGGTGCGAGGCCTGGCACGTGGGACGAGTGGGGAAAGTTCCCCCTCTGCCCTTTCACCCCTCCTCCTCATTACCTCATGTTGTTGGCAATGCAAGCAACACAAGCCTTGTATTCCCACAGACCATGTAGGCGGCGCATCCTTGTGTTCCCGCACAGCCTGGATTTGGGGATGAGATTTCTCTGCGGACCACCAAAATTTTCTTGCAAATCACCAGTGGTCCCTGGCCCAATGGCTGGTGACCACTGCACTAAAGCATAAACCAAGCAAGGGTCCTGGGCTCACACAATATTCTAAATCACACACAAAAAAAATATAAGCCAAATTGAAACAAACCAAGATTGAAACAAACCAAGCCTCAGTGGCTGAGGAATTCTGGGACTTGAAGTCTGTACAGCTTAAAATTGCCAAGCTTGAGAAATAGTGATCTAGTCCTTGACTTACGACCATGACTGGCTCCATATTTCTAAGCCAGACAGTGGTTGGACTAAACAGCTCAGCTAGACCCTTGTTAAGTGAATTTTGCCTCATTTTATCCCCTTTCTGGCCACCGTTGTTAAGTGAATAACTGCAGTTGATAAGTTAGCAATATGGTTGTTAAGTGAATCTGCCTCCCTCACTGATTTTGTTTGTCAGATCACAAAAAAATGATCCCAGGATATCACAACCATCATAAATATGAGTCAGTTGCCAAGCATCTAAATTTCCATGGGAATGCTGCAATGGTCATAAACAGTGAAAAACAGTCATAAATCACTTTTCTTCTATTGCAGCTTCGAATGGTCATTAAAGGAACTGCTGTAACTCAGGGATTATTAAACAGCCTCTCTAGAGTATCACATGAAAGAAATAGGCTCCCTGTGACATTTTACTGACAGGAATCTGGCAAGAATCTCCAGCCAGTCTTTGCTTCCATTCATCTCAGTTTCCCCAAAGAGACCGAGAGCCGCAAAGCATGACTAAGTAATATCCCACTGGATCATTTTTTTCCCTTCCCTCTCTCAGCCTCCCACCCCAGATTTATTACCATCAAGAGTCTTATTTTCCCTTCTTCCCTTTTTTAAAGAAACAATCATCCATCCTGTTCCACCGGGCAAAAGAAACTGGCCAGCAAATGAATATTATTCATGCAATTGTAATGTTTTTTTTTTCTTTCTTTCAGTATCGGCGTGGTCCGATTTGCTCCTATAAAGGAAAAAGTGTTTTCCTTTAATTTTACTCACTTCACTTGAACGGTCACTAAACAAACCGTGCACTTTGAGGGCTACTTGTACTTTTCCCATTGGCAATCTGAGCTGAGGTCATTATTTCCACCCCTCTGACTAGAAAAAGTGCAGAGAAGAGCAACCAGGATGATTAGGGGACTGGAGACTAAGGCATATGAAGAACAGTTGGCAGGAACTTGGCTTGGCTAGTCTAGTGAAGAGAAGGACCAGGGGAGACAGGATAGCGGTCTTCCAATATTTGAGGGGCTGCCACAGAGAGGAAGGGGTCAAGCTATTCTCCAAAGCCCCAAAGGCCAGACAAGGAATGATGGATGGAAACTGATCAAGAAGAGATTCAACCTAGAAATAAGGAGAAACTTTCTGACAGTGAGAACTATCAACTAATGGCAACAGCTTTGCCTTCAGAAGTTGTGAGAGCTTCATCACTGGAGGTTTTTAAGAAGAGACTGGACTGCCATCTGTCAGAAGTCGGGTAGGATCTCCTGCTTGAGCGGGGGAGAGGGGGGGTTAGACTACATGACCGACAAGGTCCCTTCCAATTCTGTTACTCAGCTAGACTGTTTGAAAGGAGGGTTGATTTTCCTGTCTTCTTTCCTTGATAGGGTCTCGTTGGAAAGCTATGACGAACCTTGAAAAACAGCCATACTACGAGGAGCAGGCTCGTCTCAGCAAGCAGCACTTGGAGAAGTATCCAGACTACAAGTACAAGCCCAGGCCGAAGCGGACGTGCTTAGTAGATGGCAAGAAGTTACGTATCGGTGAATATAAGGCAATCATGAGGAATCGGCGTCAAGAGATGAGGCAATATTTCAATGTGGGGTATGATCCTTTTGCATCCTACAGCATTTAAATTCCATGGAAAGGGGCGGGAGGAGGTGGTGTGCATAATTTTTATGTGGCAAGTTCCAGATTTTATGAGTCTTAGCAAAGTTTTCCCCATGCAGCATGATGGAATTGAAGAAGGTATACAGCAGGGGTCCCCAACTCCCAGGCTGCGGCCCAGTCCCAAGCCGAGGCCTCTTCGGAACCGGGCCATGGAAGTGGTGGACGAGCACACTTACACGCACATGCATATGAAGCTGCATTTGTGAAAGTGCATGTGCATGAAACCATTCCCCCTCCCCCACTGGCCCTCCATTTGTGCATCCAATGCTACTTACGTACGATATGTATTTGGCTCGCGATAGGAAAAAAAAAAAATCATTGTCTGTGTTGAAATATTTGCAGAATTGATTCTCAACGACAGCATTTACTGAGTACCTGGCAACAGGAGGTCCAAGCAATTATTATGATTAATAAGCATTAATAGTGAATTCCCCAAGGATGAATTTGGATCTGCTACTCTATCGGTTTCCGTCGGACGTCTGCACCAGCCATTACGGGTGCTCCGGTCACTTAGCAACCATGAACAGTTGCGATGGAGTGATGGAGCTCAAAATGGGGACTTACAACCAATATCTGAAGTTCTGATGGGTCACCCCCCTCCCCCTACAGACGTGTGACAGCAATTCAGATGCCTGGTAACACAACTGCATTTACTATTTTGCCAAAACAATCTTAAAATGCAGTCATGTGACTGAAGGATACCACAAATGGCCATAAATACAGCCATGTTGCAGAGTGACTGAAGTGACCATGTGACCATGGAGTGACGGCCAGTGGTGGGATTAAAAAAAAATTTAATACCGGTTCTGTGGGCGTGGCTTGGTGGGCGTGGCTTGGTGGGCATGGCAGAGGAAGGATACTGCAAAATCCCCATTCCCTCCCCACCCCACTAACCTGCTTTCCAGCTCCGTTCTCCTGTGCAAGGCAACAAAGAAGATCCAGCCAATCAGCTGGGACTCGGGAGGCAGAGATTAGATGGGAGTGGGGTCAGTCAGAGGTGGCGTTCACCGGTTCTCCGAACTACCCAAAATTGTTGCTACCAGTTCTCCAGAACTGGTCAGAACCGGCTGAATACCCCCTCTGGTGATGACCATCACAACTTCAAATCCAGATCCGAAGTCCTCTTTTTGAGGTAGGTCATAACTTTGGTCATTAAGCAGTCATTTTTAAGTTGCGGACTACCTGCAATTTTGCAGTTTCCTCTCAGCCTGCCGGTGTCTCCCTGTTACAGATGTGTAATATCATGTCCACTGTATAACCTAACGGTCCTCCCATTGCCTTTCTGTGGATTCAAAATCCCTTTTCTTCTCTGCTTGAAAGGGAAGGAAGCTTTTTTTCATATAATGCTCCATGGCAGTCAGTCCTCGATTTGCTACAGTTTATTTAGTGACCGTTCAAAGTTACAGTGGTGTTAGGGGAAAAAAGTCACTTATGACTGTTTTTCACTCTTATGACCCTTGCAGCATCCCTGTGGTCCCATGATCGGACGCTTAGCAACTGGCATGTATTTATGATGGTTGCGGTAACCCAGGGTCATGGGATCATCCCTTGTGGCCTTCTGACAAGCAAAGTCAATGGAGAAGCCAGAGTCACTGAATGACTGAAGCAATTCACTTAACAACTGGTGATAAGAAAAAGTTCGTAAAATGAGCCAAAATTCACCTAACAACCGCCTCACTCAGCAACAGATATGTTGGGCTCAATTAAAGTCATAAGTCAAGGACTACCTTAAGTAGCATGGCAAGACCGGGTGAGATTTGCTGGCTTGTGTGCCGTTACACAGAGGGACGTGGTGGCTCAGTGGCTAAGACACTGAGCTTGTCGATCAGAAAGGTTGGCAGTTCGACAGTTCGAATCCCTAGCGCGGCATAACAGAGTGAGCTCCCATTACTTGTCCCAGCTTCTGCCAACCTAGCAGTTCGAAAGCATGTAAAAAATACAAGTAGAAAAATAGGGACCACTTTGGTGGGAAGGTAACAGCGTTCCGTGCACCTTCAGCATTTATTCATGCTGGCCACATGACCACGGAGACGTCTTCGGACAGCGCTGGCTCTTCAGCTTTGCAACAGAGATAGGACACCACCCCCCTAGAGCCGGAAACGACTAGCACGTATGTGCAAGGGGAATCTTTTACCTTTACCTTACCTTACGCTGTCACAGGACTCCATCTTGCTATCTCGATAAAATACACACTCTTCTGAAGCGAAGTTAATTCCAGCCCCATTTATTTATTTATGTATTTTCTTTTGTATTTGAGGATTACACACCGGTTTCCATCTCTCCTGTCAAAATCAAATTGTGTTTACCTCTGGCTGGACCATGCCGAGGGTGTGTTTGGAACGATAGCTGCTTGTTTGGAGTTTGGCTAATGGGTGTCAGTAATGATGAGTGGAGATGAATTTGTCCAGTAGCTGCTAAGTGTCGGAAGGCAGATTTTTTTCTAAACAAGTGACAGTGTGTGTTGTAATAATAAGCAGATTTCTCAGCCCAGAAATCTGAGCCGCTTAACCCTGTGGTGTTGGCAATTCGAATGATTCCCCCCCCCCCCATGTACAATGAATCAAATACAGGGATGCCAGCCAAAACTTGGCATCGGGAGATTAAAGAGAGAGGGAGAGAGGGAGGGAGGATCTTTGGGAGAAAGAATACGAGACAACAAAGCCTCCCAAATTCCACTTATCTCCCTGACACTGATGCTTGACAATGCAAGAAGAGGCGAAGGAACATCTTGCAAGATTTAAAACGTTATTCAACTTCTTTACAAACTCTGCCAAGGAGTGGCCTGTCTCTGCAGTTAGAGAAAAATAGTATCCGCTGGATAAGGTCTTTATCTAGCCGAAGCCGATTTGGGCTTTTTGGAAATGTTTGTCAAATTGCGCAATTATGCCTCTGGAAGCGGTGGTTAAGTCGGGAGCCCTTGGAAGGCAGTGGCTGTTAACAAGCACTTAGCCAGGCTGTTGCACTCAGCCGTAGGATCAGATTGTACAGCAGAGATCCTAATCTGTTGCAATTGGGACGTGTAAGTAAAACAACACAGCCAGCGACTTTCCACAATAGACGCGGGCGGGTTCCCAAAAGATCAACCATGCTCTACGTTAGCGGAGGCATTTTGGAATCTGAGAATTTCTTTCTTAGGATTTGTTCTTAAGCCAAAGAAATATTTTCATACAGGATGGGGGCCTTTAAAGCACATTTATCTAAGCCAGAGGTCCCCAAACTTGGCAACTTTAAGACTAGTGGACTTCAACTCCCAGAATTGCTGGTTGGAGAATTCTGGGAGTTGAAGTCCACAAGTCTTAAAGTTGCCAAGTTTAGAGTCCCCTGATAGGCAGTTTGACATCACTTTTGATTTCAAGGACATTCCAGTCTTAAGTTCTCAGAGGTGGTAAAGCTGTATTAGGGCCATTCTTGTCACCAAAACCACCTTCTGTGTGTAAAAAATTCAATTTAACTTGACAAGCTTTCTAGATGCAGGGATTTCCCTTGTTTGTTTATTTTTATTTTATTTTATTAGCTGGTTGGTGTTTGTGGGGAACCTTTCAATCAGGCTTATTCTCCAGTTCAAACAGCAATGGATTACCAAAAGGAAGAAGTTCCGGTAAAAAAAGAACAAAACACCTCTTCCTTTCCCTTAGTCATGCTAACCTTTGCATCTACCTGAATATTTTTGAACAATCATTAACTCATCATCATCCCTTAGAACAGGCATGTCAAACTCAAAGAGTGAAGGACTGGCCTACAAGGCCTCTGCCAGCAAAAACAGAGCTTGGGCGGGCCACAGGCCGCCCTTGCAAGCTCCATTTTTGCTGGCAGATGGTTGCAGGAGGCCTTCGCAGCTGAAAACGGAGCTTGGGAGCCCATTTTCTTTGGCAGAGCACTTGAGCCACCACAGGTGCTCCTGACATGAGTGATGTCCACCCTGGCCATGCCCACCTCATCTCCCCAGTGTCAAACACAATCCTGCTGCGGTCCTCAATGAAATAGAATTTGATACAAACCACAAAGCATTACAAGAGGGTGTTTGATGCTGATGATGTTGTCGTGAGGCTGGGGAAATACCTTGATGGGTAGCGTTATGGACAGATGATTGACTTGGTGGCTGAGGGTTTTTCCGCAGACAGCTGGGGGGAGGGTGTCATCGGGTTTACCCTTGGGATCGAGGCTTCACATGAAGGGTGGCTGGGTGGATAATGGAGCTAGTTAGAGATTATAGGCGGCTGTAGGCATAGGATGGGACTGCAATCGATCTCCAGAACTGCAGTGTGCAGAATTAGGGTCAGGTGGATCATAGGAGATAGGGGCAATTAGCAGGGGTGTGTGGCCACAACTATAAACAACGCTGGGAGGCAGACACTCCCAGCGCTAACCTTGGTCGGCTTACGGCCGTTCTTGCTGGATGTGGAGCTCGTTGTTTGCAAATAAACCAGGCTTGAACCATCTGAGTTGGAAGAGTCAGCTTGTTTATTCTGGTGAATCCTCAACTACTAGAAGATCAGCTGAGACCCCTGCCTTAGAATGTAGCTGTAAAAAAAAGCTGTAGTTTGTATCACCAACAACAGCAGAGGTCCATCCCAAGTTCCTTCTCATGTGATGAGAATCATGTTTATACATGTGATATACAGAAAGTTCTTGACTTACCTCCTATTTGTTTAGTGGCAGTTTGAAATTGCAACGGCATTGACAAAAATGATTCATGGCCGCTTTTCACACTTATATGACCCTTGCAGCATCTCCATAGTCACACAATCAAAATTCATGTACTTGGCAACTGGTTCATCTCCCGGGGTCATCTGGACACCTTTAGTGCCTTTTTGACAAGCAAAGTCAATGGAGGAAGCCAGGTCCACTTAACAGCCATGTTACTAACAACAACCATAGTGATTCACTTAACGACTATGGTAAAAAAAAATATCATAACATGGGGCAAAACTTGCTTAACAACTATTGCTCCACCATGGAAATGTTGGGCTCAATTGTGATCGTAAGTTGAGGATTACCTGTAATATAGTTACTATATTTATTTGATTTTGTCTCAATGAAATGAAATCAAAGTCAGTTCTAGCCTTGGCTTCACCTACTTTTGAAATATAATCGCAAGTCTGTCCCTCAATAGCCAAAACAGGTTGTCGGGCAGACGAAAAATGAGGTAGCTCTGCTTTTGGTACCAAGAAGGGACAACAACAATCAACAATGAGACACACACACACACACATACACACACACACACACGATGCATCTTATATATAAGAGCCACAATGGTGTAGTGGTTAGAGTGCAGTGCTGCAGGCTACTTCTGCTGCCTGCCAGCTGCCTGCAATTTGGCAGTTCGAATCTCACCAGGCTCAAGGTTGACTCAGCCTTCCGTCATTCTGAGGTGGATAAAATGAGGAGCCAGATTATGGGGGTCAAGAGGCTGACTCTGTAAACTGCTTAGAGAGGGCTGTAATGCATTATAAAGCGGTATATAAGTCTAAGTGCTATTGCTATTGCTATCCTCTAATGCAACGTTTCTCAACCTCGTGAACTTGAAGGTTGTGTGGACTTCAAGCTCTCAAGGTTGAGAAGCACTGATCTGATGGCCCTGATCAGAATGGCTGGAACAGATGGTCAGTCAACACTCAGCTTCTCTGTTTCAATGGAAGGAAGGGGACAGCCGACAATCTGCCCCTTATTCCCTGGATAACACTGTTTGTCTTAGAATAATACACAAACAACCGCCACCTTTTGGCTGACAAAAGCAAGATATTTTGGACATGTGGCAAAGAAACAGAGAGCCAATACAGCCTCTAGAGCTTTCTAGGATCAGTCAAAAGCTTATTGTATGCTCAACCGGATGGGCCAGTGTATGGCTTTGCTCTCCAGTCAAATCTGCTGCTCTCTAAAGATGTTTTCTCTTCTCTCACACGTGGTGAGGTTTCTCCTTCCAGATGGATGGATTTTTTTTTGAAGGGAATTATGAGGCTAAAGCATGTTCAACACAATATTATCACAGAGGAATTAGTTTGTCAGAGGAGAGAAAATGAGTGTTCGGCCTGCCTCATAGGTTTGCAGGGATGGTGGCATGGAATAGGAATGCAGCTGGAGTTCCAGCATTCAAGAAGAGAATTCAGAAGGCCCAAGAATAACTCAATCCTTCATTCTATGGACATGTTTCTCCCAGTTTTCAGAGTATGAAAAAGAGAGCTTTTATAAGCAGAAATAAAAGTTAAGAGGTAGAATGACCTCAATAATTACTCATCCTAAATCAAGGATATGTATCTTTCTTTCCTTTTTTAAGAAATATTTTTAATTAAAGTTTTACAAATTAAAAAAACAAAACACAAATCATGCTTACAATTCTTGCAATTCATTGTAGCACAGATAACAGGAATAATAGATAATGTACAAGGTAAATACGAATCATGTACATATGTACATAGATATGAATAATGAAAGATGGGAAAAAAACGATGCGAGGATATGTATCTTTCACCAGTTTGAAAACACCCCAAGCTTACACTGTGCTGACTCTTATTGCAGGGGTGTCAAACTCAAGGCCCGAGGTCCGGATGGGGCCACCCTGGAAACAGCACAAGACCAGCCCATGGTGCCTCTGCCCGTGAAAATGGAGCTCGGGGGGGGGCATGCACAGCCCCCCCTGCCCTTCCCGAGCTCTATTTCCACTGGCAGAGGACTAGTAAAACATACTAAAAGCAAAACAAAAGGGGAAATGTTTCCCCTTTTGCATTTGGGCATCCAAGAAGAGTATGGGAAAGGAGAAAGGGAACGAGGAAAGACAAAGAAAGAAAGACAGAGAGAGAGCTCAGGAGGAAAAATAAGGAAAGAGGGGAAGAAGAAGCAAGAAGAATGAAGAGGGAGGAAAAAGAAGGGAAGGACGGAGGAAGGAAGAATGGAAGGAAGGAAGGATGGAAGGAAAGGAAGGTAGGAAGGAAAGTAGGAAGGAAAGGAAGGAAGGAAGGAAGGAAGGAAGGAAGGAAGGAAGGAAGGAAGGAAGGAA
>BLBF01000055.1:9033813-9061439 GCA_015471245.1 Laticauda colubrina | reverse complement strand
GAAGGAAGGAAGGAAGGAAGGAAGGAAGGAAGGAAGGAAGGAAGGAAAGAAGGAAGGAAGGAAGAAAGGAGATCATAATAAGAAGGAGGGAGGATCTGAGGGAAGTCCTGCCTTAGCACTTGGGCATCACAGATGCCCTCAACACGAGTGACATCAAGCTGGCCATGCCCATCTTGGCCACACCCACCACAGCCACACCCACTCCCAGCACTCCCCCCCCCGAGGTGAAACACAACCCCGATGTGGTCCTCGATGACATTGAGTTTGACACCTCTGCTCAATTGGGTTGTGCCATCTAAAGGGATCAAATGGGGGGAGTTCTCATAGCTCAACCCCACCCCTCTGTAATTATCTTTCCATACATTGAGCTCTGGGAGCCCTGAAAAAGATATTGGCAAATTACACGTGATCCTGGGCCCACATTCTTCATTTCTCTTTTAGAGGCTCGGCATCCAAACATAAAATTGATCAGGAGGTCTCCCTAAGATGAGGGAGTTGGGACAGGTCTGATTTCTCTGAAGACCGATGGTAGAACTCATGAAATAGGTTGCATTCTTCTTGAACTCTCTGTGTTTTTTTGACACTGTTGATCGTAGTATCCTTCTAGACCATCTGTAGGGGTTGACAGTGGGAAACCCAATATTGTGATGGTTCTCCTTTATTCATGGCTAGTCTCAGCTGCTGCTACAGGGGCGGGGAAGAGGTCAAACCTAAAGCCCTTGAATTGTGGGGTACCTCAGGACTTGACACACACCTCCCTTCTGTTTAACAGCTACATGAATCTTCTAGATGAGGGCGTCACCAACATGCTATGATATGCTACCCAGTTCTATCTTTTAATTGTGCCAGCCAAGTAATGATGTCAAGATTTTGTCCATGCGTCTGAAGGTTGTTAGGGTCAGGATAGGAAGGAACTGGCTTAGGCTTAAAGCAAATGAAACTGAATGGGTGGATATTTCTATGTCTGACTTTAGAGATTTCCTGTTATTTATATTAGTTTCTGGATCCGGCCTTTATTAACAAATCAGATTGACTGTAATGATTTGAATGAAGCATTTGGCAATAGGTTTATTCAAGTGATTAGCTTCTCTCTCTCCCTCCCTCTCTCTCTCTCTCTCCCTCCCACCCTCCCCCTCTCTTTCCCACTCCTGTTTTTGTCTTGATCGCTTCCCAAACCAGTTATGATTGAGGAGCTGCTTACTAAACGCATGCCTCTATTTGCAAAGCTAGCTAAAACCTATACACAGGGAAAGGGAAAGAGAGAGAGAGGGAGAGATCATCAACCCAAATAAAATCAACAATATGACTTGAGTTTCATTTTTGAATAATTATCTATAAGAATTGGAGAGGTAAATATCTGATACAGAAGCCCAACTGTGTGATCTTGCCTCCCATCATATCTCCAATACTTTGTGCCCCTGCATTTTTTTCATGGTGGTTTTTATAAAAGTGGTCTCTGCAAAGCTTTTAGAGGACAAAATGAGTGATTCTTTATGTTATGGCTGTGTCCATGCAAGATGACATCAGTGTTGTTGAACAGAGATTTCCCATCATATGAGATCAGAATCTCCAATTATCTGACTGTGTGATATCTGCATCCAATCTAAGTCAGTCACTTGGACCAGAGTTTAGTCTTCCAAGCTTTTGGTCTCATGCTGAAGCCCATTCTCAGGGAACGTCTCTTTAATATGTACTTTGAGCTATTCTAGATGTATTATTTATGTGGTAGGACCACTAGTGGAATTCAAAAAAATTTACTACCGGTTCTGTGGGTATGGCTTAGTGGGTGTGGCTTGGTGGGCGTGGCAGGGGAAGGATGTTGTAAAATCTCCTGGGGGAAGGTTACTGCAAAATCCCCAATCCCTCCTCATCCCACTAACCTGCTTTCCAGCTCCATTCTCCTGTGCAGGGCAACAAAAGAAGACCCAGCCAATCAGCTGGGACTTGGGAGGCAGACACTAGATGGGGGCAGGGCCAGTCAGAGGTGATATTTGCCGGTTCTCCTAACTACTCAAAATTTCCACTACCGGTTCTCCAGAACTGGTCAGAACCTGCTGAATAACCATCTCTGGGGAGGACAAATGGGGAGGAAGCTAACCACCAGGTTGCAAGAACTCAAGGGAATGGTCAGATGAGGAAACCTGAACTCATTGGTAGCCTCACATTGCAATGAAATTGATATTCAATTTTTCAGCTATTAAAATTGTTGGCCAAGCAGGTACAAAAATAGCCATAGAAATGATTGAACCCTGGGAAACGGGCCCTTTGTCAGTCAACAGGAGTGCTGATTTACCACCAGTTCATTGGGTATTTAGGAGCCAAGGACTTGGCAGCACAAAGAAACAACAGCCAATGACTTAGTAGTCAGATATCAACACCCCATCAACAAATAAAAAGCCACACACAACCAGACACCACATAAATACTATGCATAGAATAGCCCAAAGCACATATTCTGGTAGAGAGAAGTCCCCTGAGGATAGGCTCCAGCACTAGTCCAAAAACTTGTAAGATTAAATCCCTGGTCCCAGTGACCAAACCCAGATTGGATCCTGCCCCATTATCTTGGGACACATAAATTTGCTTTCATTTATGTGGTGTCTTTTTTTACTCCGTTCAGCTTTTATAGGCAGTTATTGGGGATTGTATATGTTATTATGCTACATAGGGAAAAGAGGGTAGGGGTCCTTTTTGATCTCATCGTGCATGAGTTGCATGATGACAGGCACCAATAAGAATTGATTGAATGATTAGTGGAATGAATGAATGAATGAATGAATGAATGAATGAATGAATGAATGAGCAAACTTGAAAATGCATTAAGCATCTGGCAGGGATGAAGGGACCAAGCCATGTTGAATCCTGGAAGCTCTGCAGCAGGGAGGAGATGGATAATATGTAGATCTCCAAATGTTGCTGAACTACGAATCTATCTATTTTTTATAAATAAAGCTGGCATCTCTCACCACTGGCCATATTAAATGGAGCCCAGCCAATCACTTTTAGATTAACAGAGTTGGAAGAGACCTTGTAGGTCATCTAGTCCAACCCCTGCCCAAGCAGGAAAATGTACACCATTTCTGACAGGTGGCAGTCCAATCTCTTCTTGAAAACACCAATGTTTGAGTGCATTTCTCTAGTTGGATACTATAGAAATGATCCCTGAAAGTATGGTCTGTATACTATAGTATACAGTTTGGCTGCTGGGAATTGTACTCCAACATCTGAAGAAGTTGTTCCAAAGGTGCTTTTCCAAAAGGCAATCGGACTTTCTTGGTGAAATGGAAAGAAAGTCCAACAATGTCCAGATGCCTTTTGGAAAAGCAACTTTGAGACAACCATTATCTGGATGATGGAGACTCTCCATAAACATCTTAAGCAGCTCCATCTCTACTCTAAAACATGAGAAAAAGAAGAACCACTTAGAAGAATGTTGGAAGAAATGTTCATCTGGGTTCAGGTCCAAGTAGGAAGAAAGTTACTGGAAACATGGAGGCTGATTGGAAAGATGGTTTAATGATGAAACAGAACCACCAAGCACGTGGGATTCTGGGTAGCTGCCCACATGGAGTTGAGAATGAGGGGTATTTATATCTTCTCTTGGGCTTTGCGCTTGAGTTTCCTGTTCCTGTGCAAGAACATGAATTCTGTTGGCTGTTATAGGGGTCATAGCTGACTCTGTATGTTGTCTGAGGTAAGTTTGGTTGAGGTTTGTTAAGGGTGGTGCAACTGAGATGGTGCAGTGAAGGAGTTTGTATTCTGAAAGGATGTTGGGCAATTCCTATTATGGCTGAGGGCTAACCCTACCTTTGTTCAGACCTTGCTGCAGGGAGTAATGGATTCCCAAATCTGCATTTCTAAAAGCTGGTCTCAGCTTAGTATCTGCTTGGGGCAGGAAGGTGGAGCAGAGGTGGTATTCAGCAGGTTCTGATCAGTTAGAACCAATAGAGGAAATTTTGAGTAGTTCGGAGAACTGACAAATGCCACCTCTGACTGGCCCCACCCACATCTATTCTCTGCCTCCCGAGTCCTGGCTGATCGGTTGCATCTTCTTTTGTTGCCCTGCACAGGAGAACGGAGCTGGAAAGCAGGTTAATGGGGTGGGGAGGGAATGGGGATTTTGCAGTATCCTTCCCCTCCCTTGCCTACCAAGCCATGCCCACAGAACTGGTAGTAAAAAATTTGAATCCCACAACTGAGATGGAGCTCTGAATTTCTGCCTCCCTCAGGATTTTTATTTCTCTTCTCGGGGAAATATTTTATCCTATCTTTTTAATATTTCTCAAAATATTTCATTCTTCTAGGAGAGGGATGAGTGCTAACTTTCTACTTTTCCATTATCTTAACTACTGCTCAGGCCTGTTTTCCTTTATCTCCCACAGACAGCAAGCACAGATTCCTATGGCAACTGCCGGTGTCGTCTACCCGGGAGCCATCGCCATGACAGGAATGCCCTCCCCACATCTTCCCTCCGAGCATTCAAGCGTATCCAGTAGCCCAGAACCAGGGATGCCCATTATCCAGAGCACTTATGGCATCAAAAGCGAGGAGACCTCTCACGTCAAAGAGGAGATCCAGAGCGGGGACATCAATGGTGAAATGTACGAAGACGATGAGGATGAAGACGACGACCCCGATGTGGACTACGGCAGCGAAAGCGAGAACCACATCGCAGGACAAGCCAACTGATCTTAGGGGGTTCCCCATTCTTTGTTTTTGACCTCGGAGGACTTTAACGGAGAGCCCCACCGTCTGGTTTCTTACCCAGTGGCCAAGCACACAAACATTTTATCCTCACACACTGACTGTTACTTTTAAAAAAAACTTTTTAGTCTTAACTAGTTGGGACTTCCGCTGATCAGGAGAGATCAGCTTGCGTTGAGAACTTTGGAAAAACAAGGAAGGAATTCTAAAAGAAAAAAGAAAGAAAGACAAAAGGCTCAGAGGAAGAAACCCTATCAAGGAAGTCAATAATGACAAAAAGAAAAACAAAAAAGGACAAAAAAAATAAGCTATGGGTAACATAATGCCAGTAATTCAGCTGCTATACCCAAGCACTGAAGTCTTACCCGTTCAACCTTTTATTATTATTTTTTTTTCAAATAAACTTTATGGCTATTTGTTCTATAACGTTCTAGAAAATTCTCACTCAGGTACACAGTGCCAACAAGTGGCTTGTGAATGTGTTCTGTTGTTTTGTGTACAATTTAAAGAAAATTTGAGATTTTGGGAGTGGGGTGGGATTGGGAGAGATAATGATGCATCTGGTAAGAGGGGAGGGAGAAACGATACGGTTCTTTTGATTCCTCCCCTTCCTCATGTTTCCACCATCTTTTCTTCCACCTTTCCAGAATTAGACTTGCAAGCACGTTACGCATCTGGCAGGGACGCAGGGACGAAGCCAGGTTGAGCCCATGGAGAAACTGAGCCATGGTGGCATCTGCAGCAGGGATGAGAACCTAAGGGTTATTGTGTAGAAAAATCAAGATGCTGGAGATTGAACATTTAGGATCTGCTCGGAGCCTTTGGTGTCTTATGCCAGTGCCAATGGGATACTGTGCAGGATGCAATAAACATTTGCATTAATTATATCATTTGCAGCCCCCACTTTTGGTCTTATCAATGTACCTTACGCCAGGCCAAGCCACATAACCTTTCAGAACAGGAATTGGCCCTCAATCTACCTTCAGAGCTTTTGAAATCAGAATAGAAATTACTTGTTCCTTCCTAAAGCTCTCTGCATGAGACAAGACTGGAAGGTCCCATAAAAAGTGGACAGTATCTAGTTTGTATTCTTCCCCACCTGATGTCAGCTGTGTGATCCTAGCTTATTTGCCCAGTGGGAATGTATCTCTTGACTGAATATAGGTTGCCCAGTGTTCATCTAGATCAGTTCATGTTAGTCTAGTAGACAGTGGGTTCTCAACCCCTCTCAAATTCTGAATGTCAGCCTTTTTGCAAATAAATTGATGGTCCAGCAATCAGTTATGGTCTTTTCACAGAGAAAAACATACATTAATTAGCCAAAATGCAGTTGGTTGACTGGATATCTGTCCTTCGTGTCATCATCTTCACAAAGGTCTTTTCAGTTAGGTGGTCTTGGTGCTCTCCAAGCTTGGTTCTTTTCTTGCAGAGGATTCATTACCCAAACTAGGTAACATCATCAGTGCTGGAAGCCAAATCCACTCTCTTCTAGCACTGATGATATTACCTAAATGGTATAAGGTTTTGCGCTTGAGCAAGGAGTTGGGCTAGGAGAGCTCCAAGGTTCCCTTCCAATTCTGTCATTCTGTTAAATGCTAAACCTTCAGTTGGGAAATGAAACGTCTGAAAGAAAATAACCAAGCCCAGAGAGCATCAAGGATCCTTCATTTTAACCCTGAGCTTCAAATATTCTCCATTATTGGTCCTTTTGGGCTGGATCCCAATGTGATTGGGTCCCCAAATCAGAATATCTTTGAAAGACTCCCATCACCTCTTCCCATTTCAATCTTATCAGCCATTCCTTTAATTTGATGTTCATAATCCTAACTGATGAGCAAATTCTACTACATGGGTTGCAGTTAGACATATCTCTGTTGTAGCCACTCAAAGCAACTAGCCAATCAGCCTCTTCCTTTCTAGGAAAGTCCTCCTTTTACCCTTTTCAACAATTGCAGTCCAGGTCAAGTTTTGAGCCAGTGCCAAATCTGTACTAATGTGAGAAAGTGATGTCTATTCCATATTTTCTTTTCTCATTGGTTGTCTTGATTGTCTTTCTTTCATCTTGTCTTCAGTCTTAAATTAGAGAAGCATTGTGTCTTAGACAATTCCTTGAAGAAGTCCATTGCCAGCACCTGATAAGGTTAGTTCTTGTTGTTTCTTTAAAAAAAAAAACTTGAAGTGATTCTCAGGTGAATCAAATCCATATAGAGACTGGCAAACTTTGTGTGTGTGTGTGTGTGTGACTTTGTGTGTGTGTGTATGTGCGCACACTCATGCATGGGTTGTGTGTCAATGGTTTAAGGCAGAGGTCTCCAAACTTGACAACTTTAAGATTTATGGATTTCAACTCCCAGAATTCTTCAGCCAGCTATGCTGGTTGAGGAATTCTGGGAGTTAAAGTCCACAAGTCTCAAAGTTGCCAAGTTTGGGGACCCCTGGTTTAAGGGGATCAAATACTATGCGGTTGTGAGAGAAAAATTGAATGATTCGATTGTATTCACAAAAAGTTTGAGTCTGTATGGTATCTGCAAATAGGTAGGTATAAAAACATAGAATTTTTTTCCAGAGGAACAGAAAAGGAAGAAGCAGTTTCCTAATCAAATCACTGGAATGAAAAGAAAAGGATTGGCCAAAACTTTCTGTCCAAATTTTCAGACCTGCAGTTACATCTTTAATAGGATAGGAGCTGAGTCTATATCTTAAATGTCACCCCAATAATGTTTTGTGTGATCTGTGGAAATCTCATGGACCCTGTGTGTGACTCACCTAGCGCAGGGGTGTCAAACTCAATTTCATTGAGGCCCACGTCAGAGTTGTGATTGACTTTGGGGGGCCAGGGTGGGTGTGGCCAGGGTGGGTGTGGCCAGATCAATGTCACTTGTGTCGGAGGTACCTTTGGTGGCACGAGCACTCTGCCAGCTAAAACTGGCTTCCAAACAACTGGCTTCCAAACTCTGCAAGGCCAGATCTAAGCACTCTGCGAGTCGTATCTGGTTCCCCGGGCCTTGAATTTTGACACCCCTGAACCTAGCAGGTCTGTCTTCTTGCTTTCCTCGTGTTGTGATTAAGTGCAGAAGTTGAAGTTTTCGCCCCGTTTCCTGTGGTGCAAAATATGGCTTTTGAAAAGACAGGCTAGCCATGCGTAGGAGATGCCCTCCTGTCACTGGCTACTCTCTTTTTAGACACGCGTTGAGACGTACCTTCTGCTCAAAAGCCCCTACTAGAATGCAAGATTTCCTACCCTCAGTCCAGGGGTCTGCAACTTGTGGCTCTGGAGCTATATGCGGCTCTTTTGGCCCTCTGCTGTGGCTCCCTGACGGCTGATCCCACCCCTGGTTGGCCCCTCCCCTCCCCATCACTCCTCACCTGGCTTAAGAAGGTAAGGGTGATGGGGGGGGTGGAGATTCCAGAGCAGGAGATGTCTGAGTAGGAGTGAGTGATGTTGAGTTGGCCACACCCACCCAGTCACACCAGTTGTTAAATCATGAGCTTCTGGCATTTTCTTTTCTGTGGGAAACGGGTCCAAATGGCTCTTTGAGTGTTTAAGGTTGCAGACTCCCTGCCTTAGTCCTACAGTTTATTCCTATATCGAAAGATGTTTGGTTGTATAATCCTAGAGTTTTGGCGACACTGATTGAAAGACAGTTGACTGCCGGGGTCTGTTGAAGGTTGCCTGACTTGTGTAAACTTTGGCTGTCTGTTGGAATGAAGATGGAAAGAAAACTTTGAATAAGGGGGTTTAATGTTCTCTTATTTTCTTCTCTCTCTCTCTCTCTCTCTCTCTCTCTCTCTCTCTCTCTCTCTCTCTCTCTCTCTCTCTCTCTTAGTTTGAAGCACTTTGATGATCATAGATTTAAGGGTTTGCAGGTGGCTTTGGCCAATCTCATAAATGAAACTGATAACAGATAACAAATTAACAGAGTTGTAGTCCAACCTCCCTCCCCAGTAGGAGACCCTACACCATTTCTGACAAATGTCAGTCCAATCTCTTCTTGAAAGTCTCAAGTGATGAAGCTCCCACAACTTCCAAGGGCAACTTCTGTTCCTTTGGTTGATTGTTCTCACTGCTGATAGAAGTAGGGTACAGGTATGCAGGTTTTGGTGTGTTCAGGTCTTTTCCCGTGTAAGATTGAGAGTATCTTGGCGACGTTTCGACGAGGTCCCACTCACCATCTTCAGGCTGGAGCTTTCGGCTTTGTGCTTGTGCGAGCAAAGCGTGATCAGAGCTGCCGTCTCTCTATAAATACTGGTGGGGAGGTGTGGTGTGCTGGTGTGCCAACCAGCTCGCTTACAACAGAGCATATATATATAAAATCAATGCCCAATGGATTTCAGAAATTGAAGACAACTGCAAAATACTTAAAAAGTCATGGAAACCTAATGAATAAAATAAAATAATATTACAAGTAGCCAATGTGAGGCAAGGAGGAGAAAGATGTTACACAAAGAGCAAGCTAAACCTACCACACTAAATTCCATTTAATAAATGAGCAGCAGCAGAGTTTCTGAACATATGCATCAATAGATTTAACAATGGTTAAGTAGGAAATTCAAAAATAAATTTAATCTGCACTGTATGTAAAAACTGCAGTATTTAGGATTTAAGTTTAGGTCTGAAGGTTGCCCTGTCTTTTCTGTACAGGTGAAAATGCTGTCATCCTGTAGAGCAGGCACCTCCTAATCTGGCAACTTTAAGACTTCTGGACTTCAACTCCCAGAATTCCACAGCAAGAAGTGAAATGCAATGATAATGAGCCACGGTGCTGCAAGTGGTTAGACTGCAGTACTGCAGGCTACTTTTGCTGACTGCCGGTTGACTGCAATTTGGTAGTTCAAATCCCACCAGGCTCAAGGTTGACTCAGCCTTCTACCCTTCCAAGGTTGGTCAAATGAGGACCCAAATTGTTGGAGGCAATAGGCCGACTCTGTAAACCATTTAGAAAGGGCTGTAAAATTGTATATAAGCCCAGTGCTATTGCTATTGCTGATTAACAAAACAGAACAAGTCATCACAAAGCTGATGCACCTGCTGGCTGGGGAATTCTGGAAGTTGAAGTCCACAAGTCTTAAAGTTGCCAAATTTGGAGATCCAACCGTGAGAATCTACTCCTCTTGGGCACCATATTGGCACCATTCTAGTGTTTCTTTCAGCAAAACCTTTCCTGTTCCTCTCTCCATCTCAAATAACTTGTTCTGGGTTTCTAGTTAGAGTAGTGCATCTCCATCATGATGTCTTGTTATCATAGCATTTCATCACTGTGCACATTTTTTTCAGCTGAACTGCTTCTTTATCTTAATGTCATAAAGGTGCATATCATAATATACAAACATATGATCAGCAGTTCCAGTTTTGCATAATTAATTTCTCTTTTTCTGTATTATTTTTGTTTTATCAGTCACCAGAAAACATAAGTGCAGCTGTTCAGGTATTTTAAAAACAAATATATATTCTTTCCTCCTTTTGATATATATTTAAGAAAAACATCTGGCATTTCAACCAGGGCCCATTCATCACTGTAAAAAAAAAATTAAAAAAAAGTAATGCTGGGCCATCAAGTCCAAAATGATTTATAAGAGACTTGAAATCGATCGTAACTTTCCTCTGATTGCTTGGTTTTGGTTTATTAAATATACTCACTATATATTATAAATGTATAATGTGAAAACTGAACATTTTGTTCTTCTTTTCTAAAAAAAAAAAAACTCAACAGATAGTTCCCCATTTTTCTGAAAAAAAATATTTCTGATTTTTTTGAGATTCTTGAAGTCCACCATTTGCACAGGTTAATGATGCAGCTTTGTTCCACCTTGTTTCAACTCCAGATTCCATCAAAATCTACAAGGTTGGAATCTTCATAAATACATGACATATGAGAATTTTAATTTTGGCTATGTCTATGATGCAAAACACTAAACAGTTGCAATGGTTTGTAGTCCTAACTAGCAATGCACCAAATTCCTTCTTGCAATTTCTCAAAAGTTTTGTTCTATTTCTGGTTGATTACATTCTTCTCTAAGTAATTGAGAATATCTCCTGTTACTGTTTGGAGCTTATTTTATTGCTGGAAATGCTGGAGAAAACCACTTTCAAAATGATTTTCTGCTACACCTCTTTTTATGATTCAGTTCAAAAGCTTTTCAGAATATCCACAGTTCCCAAGTTGTTGTTTTTTTTAATGACCAGAACGAAGACATTCTCTTTAAGGTCTTCCCTTGGGAATGAATAAAAGCTGGAGAAGCCAGAGAGGCTGTAGAGAGAAGTTTAAAAGGAATGATTTTGCATATTCTTTAGACATTGGCTAATTTAGATGCCAGTATACCACTCTTCTTCTTCTGACATTTCCACACAGTTTTTTTGTCTCCTTTGAAAGCTAATTTTATAGCAAATTCACTTTTATGATTTTGAGCAAAGAGATTTCCTGTAAATTGTTGGTGAATCTAGTGAGATTATAATTGTAGGAAAAAATGAGGATAGATACAATGGATGGGTGGATGGAGATAGAGATGTGTGTGTGTGTGTGAGAGAGAAAGAGACAGAGAGAGAGAGAGATTCACCATAATCAGTCTGCTAGAAAAGAAATTAGTGACGGAGGCCTCTTAGTGACGGAGGCCTCTGGTTTGCAGACATGCAAAAATTCTTGCAGGCATGAGAAACAATCTCTTGAGAATCAAAATTCATCTCCCTGGCGAATTTGAAAACACAACTTTCCCTTTTTTACAATTGGGGGAAACATCTGAGCGTTTTTATTCTCAGGAGTGTACCCAAGTATCCCAACTTTGTCAAGAGGTAGCAACAAGAGAGCTGCAACAAACATTGGACGTCCCTTTACAGTTAGAAATTGTGTTGCACTCATATACAAGCATCCTGTCCCAACAGAGCAGGTTCCATGTTTGTAAATTAGAAGGAAGGATCCTCACTACAGTGTCATGTAAGTTTCTGCATGGGTGAGATTTTGTGGGTATTTTATGCGAGCCAAAAAAATCAATCACCTTGAACAGGTAGAAAGATTTGTTGTTGTTGTTGTTTTAAATCCAAGAATGTTAAGATTCATGGAGCAATCATCCAATGATCCACAATGGAAAAGTTAAAATTCCCTAGGAAAATCGAGAATTTAAAGTAACTTAGTTTGGGCTAATTTGTGCTCAGTCAGTGAAAATAAGGAGTCCCATGTCTTATGCTGTATTCCTATCCCTTGATTCTTTTCAAAATCTTCTTTTGTTTGGCTGCAAGTCGTACAAACAATTACCATGTTGGCACTGGGAGTTGATGTTTTCATGTCAGCGGTCTTGATTCAGCTAGAGTTTATCTTGATGGATGCTTCTACAAGTTCCATGGAGCATGGCAAAACCTAATTCCGAGTCAAGAAGCACTGTGTAGCCCAGTGGAACAGGTAAATTGTGAGAATATCAAATAATGTCTGCTCAACAGTAGAACCCACTGAATTCGATGGGCTAGATCTATAACTAGTCATATGTAATTTAACTGGATTGGGACCCATAACAGTGAGGCCCCATCTTTTGATATTACAGGGCTGTTTGGCTGATACAAAAGTGTGGACCGACAATATTTCAAACCAACAGGTTGTCTAACTTCTATGCGTGATTGCAGGGTATCTCGCAGAATGCATTTTTGGTGCCTTCAGCCCCATCCATAAGTTTTCTCATGCTTTTTATTTGCAAAGCAGGATCGTTAAATACTTTAATATCTTCATTCTGCTGTATTAATCCCCAAAGGATCACTAACAATTATTATTTCAGACTCTAATTAGTTGAGTAATAAAATCTTCTCATTATTGCATGAATGGTTGGGGAGGGAGGAGTCAATTTCTCAGTGACAACGTTTCAGAGATTGGTTTTTGCAATAGTTCCCTTTTTTCCATGAGATTTTTTTCCCCTCCACAAACAAAATTGTGTTTAACCTTCGTATAGCACACTTGTACAGCCCTCTTTTATTTTTATTATTATTTTGTAACCTAATCCAAATGAGATGAATATTTATTGTCCCCGTGGAAGCCTCTGACATCGCCTGTCTTCTAAAGTTGAAAATAATTATACTCGGTACAATTGTAAGCTTCTCTTAGCAAAAACTTATCCCCTAGAATTAATGGCAACCAGACAATAGCGTCTATTTAAAGACATGGTTTAATAAGGGCAAACTCTTTAGTTCCTCCTTTTCTGAATGAGTGAATTCACTAGGCATTCAAATGACTTCTCAACTTGTAAAAACAGAGGATGCTTGTAATATTAGCTTACGAGATCCTGGCTGTATGAGGTTTTTGTAGCTGTGTCTTCTCTCTCTCTCTCTTTTTTTCCTCTCTCTCCTCTGTATCTCGTTGTCATCTAATTATGTGGTTGCATCTGTCTTGTGGTTTCTTAAAAAAAATCAATCTGTCCTGCGAAAGAGGAACTTCATTATCTTTATTCTCTGGATGTTTGGCAATGTCTTTTGCATGTCTCAGAGTGACATTTTCCGTGGTGGGATTCCAGTCTTTTCCTACTGCTTCTCAGAGAGCACACTTCATGCGTGCATCACTCAAAGACCACCCTGGCTGTCAGCACTGGTGAACTGAGCTGTTTTTTAGCTCAGCTGAGGCGCCGCAATGTGCTCTGCCATGCAAATCAGCTGAGCTAAAAAAACAAGGGAATATAGGACAGGGAATGGTGGAGGCAGGAGGGTGGGGCCAACCAGAGGTGGTGTTTGTTGGTTCTCCAAATTCCTCAAAATTTCCACTACCGGTACACCAGAACTAGTCTGAACTGGCTGAATACCACTTCTGGACATTTTTCAGTTTATTGTATTGTCTGAGACAATAACGGCAAAAGATGCTGTTGTTGGTGTTGTTTTCTGTTACTCATTGTTCCTCCATCCAGAGGCCTCCTTAGATGTTCAGAAAAGTCCCAACAGGAAGGAGCATTTCTCTTTTTTCTTCCCTTGAGAAAGCAAATGAGGCTGCGGGCTGTTGAAGCAGTGTTGTACAATGAAAGGGAGGTCATTCCCAAATACCTTTTGGTCATCTCATAACAAAATCACTGCAGGAATACCACCACCCTCCACCTAGGAGAATTTCCTGAAGTTTTTCTTCTCCTTCAAAAGAAAATTCAAAACCAACTTCTTTTTTTCATCGAACTGGATTTACAACAGCTAGAGAAAGGAGGTAGGAGAATTACTCTGCCCAAAACACCCTTAACTTCTCCAGATTTGTTCTGCTTCACCAAAATACAGATTCTGCTCAGTTCACTAAAACATCAGCTGAAAGTTTGAAGTGCATATTTTAATAATAAATAATATGCAGACTATTTGAATTCTTATCGCAGAGATTATGTCATTGCTTGGGAGAGTCATCCAAGCCTTAATAAAATAATGTTGTTTGGGATTTCTGACACTTTTTAGAGATATCCCGGTTTTAGTTTTATAAATCTGTTTCGTAATTTCAATATCCTAGTCTTACAATCAAGTCTATGTGTGACTGACTGCACACTCAGAATCCATATTTGGAAAATACAGACACACCCAGAATCTATATTTGTAATCCTAAACTGATGTAGGATTTCAACAAAAGTTTCTGCTGAAGTTTATAGTTTGTGCAATATTTCAGAATTTGAATCAGACTTTTTTCCCCCCATGTCTACTTTAACTGGTTCTTTTCAGAAACTCCTATAAAAGATCTAGATCTAATTTAAGTATTTTTAAAGATCTCTGAATCATGGAAGAACATTAGAACGTGCTTCTATTTCCGTATTAAAATGTTTATGTTGGAAAAGCTTAAGCTAGACTGCTCTCTGCTTTCAAATTTACAGATTGACTTTTGATCAGTCTTTTAAATCAATCAATTTTATATATACATATATGTATTTAGATTTTTCTTAATTTTTTTAATTAGGAAATGTTGGGTACAAGAAGAAATCAACTAAAAATATAATTTTGAGGCCCCATATCTCATTTTTTTTCAGATTCACCCACATATAAAAAAAATCCCATGTTTATTTCAATTTTATAGTCATAGTGTAAAAGACTACAGTTCTTCAAAATATTTTTCCAGACCCTCAAACTCGTGACCAAGCAAAAAATAGGGAACAAAGCCCCATTTACTCAGGCTTATCTTTGGTAGATAAAAAGGTCAATTGTAGTTCCTGTTAATTTTAAGCTGAAATCCACTTTAATGATGTTTTTTTATGTATGGTACTGTTTGAAAACAAAACTGAAGCATGCTTGAAATCAGTGAAGCTCAAATTATTTGCAACTCATTTATCCCACTGATTTTAAGTAGAAATATTAGCTCTAGATCCATTTGCAGTTCATATCCATTTCCTCAAAGAAAACTGGATATTTATAAGGCCCCTGAATGTAATGCAGTAAAATCTGGGCCGGAGGGGAAAAATTGTTCTTCTTTGTTGTATTCCAACTGTAGACATGAAAGAGATAAGTAGAACTGCCTTATAGTCATTGACACGCAAAGAAAAGACTTTCTGTTATTGATGTAATGGTTGGGTAATGCTGAAGGAAGTAAAGAAATTAGAATGATGTGTATTGAAGACCAACTACATTACAGGTAGTCCTTGATTTACAACAGGTTGTTAATGATCATTCAAAATTACAACAGTACTGAAAAAAGTGACTTATAACCATTTTTTATTTTGACAACCATTGCAACTTCTCCATGATCATGTGATCAAAATTTAGACATTTGGCAAGAGGCTCATATCTATGACAATTGCAGTATTCTGAGGTCATATGATCCCCTTTTGTGACCTTCTGAAAAACGAAGTCCATGGGGAAGCCAGATTCGCTTAACAATTGTGTTACTAACGTAACAGCTGTGGCAAGAAAGGTCGTAAAACTGGGCAAAATTCACTTCACAGTTGTCCCACTTAGTAAAATAAATTTGGGACTTAATTGTGGTTGTATGTCAAGGACTACCTGTACAGTACCTGGTTGTAAGTCAGGTCCTGGATGTTATGTGATAGACTTCCTCTAGTTTGTGTGAAATCCCTTCTTGGATCCCGATATCTTGACAATTTATCCATATTAGCCAGTGACACCATACCTGAATGTATCTATAGATAGCCTGAATAGTTATATAGAGATAGCATGGATGTGTGGAAAAGGAAGGAGTGTCACCTCTTTTATGTTCAATTTCAGTTGTGTTACTTTTCCATCTAATGTGGATAGCTTGGCTGATTTGACCTGCCGTTTCCTTCTGATCCTAGTTGGCCTTCCTAATGACCTAAAGCAGGGGTCTCAAACTCGATTTCATTGACGGCTGCCTCAGAGTTCTGTTTGACCTCAGGGGACCAGGGTGGGCATGGCTGGGGTGGGTGTGGCCATCTTGACACCACTCATGTCAGGGACACCTATGGTGGCCCAAGTGCTCTGCCAGTAAAACCGGGCTCCCAATCTCCATTGATGGCTAGGATGGCCTTCTGCAACCCTCTGACAATGAAAGCGGAGCTTGGGAGGGCTGGCTTGTCCTTCACTGTTTCCAGGATGGTCCCACGGGCCTGATCTAATCACCCTGTGGGCCAGAACCAGCCCGCAGGCCTTGAATTTGAAACTCCTGACCTAAAGTGAATAGTCACCATGCCCAAACAAATGGGTATTTGTAAAAATCCTGTTGGAAGGGACATATAGAGAGTGTTAGGGAGCAGCATTCATAAACCTGTATTAGGGCCATCACAGATGTAAGACATGTAATGTGCACAATTGAAAAATGTGGCATAATCTTGCCTTGAATGTGTCTCTGTGTGAGCATGTATTCATTTTTATGTAGGTTTTTTTCCCTTCATGATTTTATTGACAAAAGCGGTGTCGCCTTTGGCCTATCAATTGGTGTTTGCCCCCTTTTGCTGACAATAAATAGCTGACACAGGATTCAAGACACCAAGAGCTCTTAACCTCTGACTATACCATTGTAGAGTCCACACACACACACACAGGAAACTCAATAATTGCAATCTGTGTCAATGGTTGGGCTCACAGGACAGTTATATACCATATGTGGGTGTAACGTTTCTTCTTTGCAAGAGATCATCTTTAGTCAGAGTTAATTGTCCTGTGGGGTCCTTGGTGCTTTTTTGAGATCGGTGGCTTTCTTGCAGACCTTTCATTGCCAAACTAGGCAGTGGTTGAATTCTACCAGGTTCCCTACCGGTCTGGTGATCACGCACTTTGCTTGTGTGCCCTTATGCAGCTTTCCAAACACCAGCTGATTGATAGTGTCAATCATCTGAGAGGATAAAGAACAGAAAAGTGCAGGTGGGAGGGACAATCCTGCTCTTTTCTTTTTCCTCTCAGCTGATTGTTGGGGTGTTTTTTACTACCAGTTCAGGTGAACCGGGCCAAACCGGTAGCATTTCACCACTGAAACTAGGCAACGTCATCAATTTTATAACATCATCGGTTTTCGCACTGAGGATGTTATCTAGTTTGATAATAAAACTCCTGCAAGAAAACTCAGAGTAGCAAGAATCCCACTGTTCATCCCTGAGCTACAGATATACTCTCCTCTCAGTAATCCTGATTTGGGAATTAAGAATGGGACAGAAAATTTCTTCAACAAATTACTATGTTCCTCTATTCTTTGGGCAATCAGCACTGTCAAGCAATGAGGGAGAGAGATCTGGGCTGTGATATTTTTTTTTTAGTCCAATATGCACTTACTTAGGAGTAAGTGTCCTTGGGCTCAAGGGAACTTTCTTCTGAATTGAATACAAGTAAGATGCTCCTGCAAATAGACCCTCTCTAGCCTCCCTGAGTTGAGACCATCATCACTTGCTTGGTAGCACTATATATCTTTTTAATCAGCCATCGAGATTAATGGGAGGGTCAAAAGCTTGTCTCACTGGCAGTCTTGTTAATCCGGGTGAATGTATTTCCATAGCTCTGTTGGTTCTAAAGCGCTTATCTTTCCAAACATTTTTAATTAATTATTATTATTGTTATTATTATTATTATTATTTTTATTATTATTATTATTATTATTATAAATGGGGGGGGAGAAAAATTGCAGGAAAAAAAAGAAGAGGAAAAAGACAATCAAATGCTCGGAGCTTAAAACAAAGTATGTGTGAAACTCTACCATCTCACTTGAAACTTAATAAGAAAAGAAAAACAGAATTATGTAAATATAACATAGAGTTATAGATTTATATTTTGTTCATAACACATAGTGTAATATAAGTTGTATATTTTCATGTTTCGTTTTATGTTATCATTCACACCACGATAAATAACAAAGATAAGAGTGGATATACTCTAAAAAAAACCAATGTGGGTTGCTAGAAACCTGGTTTGTTGGTGGGTGGGGCTTGATTTTTTTTTCATTGCCCTTTTTTCAGTATTATTTGCCCTACAAGGCACCAATAAAAACAGCAAATGTGTTCTTTAAATAGACTGTGTTTCTGTTTCCAAATTCTTCATGCCTAAATGTGTCACTCTATTGCAGAACTCCAGAAGTAGCTTTGGGGAAGGTGAGAACATTACCGTGTAATGTTTAACAGATTTAACAGAATAACAGAGTTGGAAGGGACCTTGCAGGTCATCTAGTCCAACCCTCCATCCAACCTACAACAATTCTGACAGATGGCAGTCCAATCTCTTCTTGAAAGTTTCCGATGATGAAGCTCCCACAACTTTCATTGGTTGATTGTTCTCACTGTCAGAAAAATTATCCTTATTTCCAGGTTGAATGTCTCCTTGTTCAGTTTCCATCCATTATTCCTTGTCTGGCCTTCACAGCATAGCATTGGAGCAGCTTGAAGATGTGTAGACTTCAAATCCCAGAATTCCTCAACCAGCATGCTGGGAGTTTGAAGTCCACACATCTTCAAATTGCAAGGGTGGAGAAAGACCAGTATAGACAGATCTCCCCATTTCTCATTCCTTTTACTTATTCTGTGATAACTGTTGAAAGTATTCTTTTTGGAAAATTAAAATAACTACAATTAGCAAGTCATGTTGACTCACCCAGTTGGCTTGGGTGATTATCAACCAAGCCTGACTACAGGGTGAGGTGAGCTGTGGGCCATCATCTAAAGCCGAGAATGGACAACCAGGAGTCATGGGCCAAGATTTAAAAGAGGATATATAGAAGACATGACCAATGACATCCAAGGATGCAGAAATGCAGGACAACAGGTGTGTTGTTCCAGAAAAGCATCTATTTTCAACAGGAAGGCAATTTAAGCTGCTATCTGAAGATTATTTTCGATTCCTGGGAAAGAGTTGTCAGAGCCAATCAGCTGATCCTTTGCAGATCATTGGCTGATCCCAGCAATTCTACACCCTTATCCATGTACACACACCATGCAAACAGCTATGTTGAAAAAGGAAACAGCAAGTTAGCTGCCCAAAGTCCAGGTACTTCAAGAGCTGCAGTCTTTCTATTCCTGATTCAGATTCATACCGAGTTGCAGTTGTAGAATTCTGGGGTTGTTGTTGTTGTTTCTATAGTCTTTTCAAAAGCATCCAAATAAACAGGAAAAGTACTTGTTCCATTCTTACTTATATCCAATTGAAACAATCAGATGCCTTAATAAAGAATGCATATGGCCTTGTCATTCAGATTTGTATATGTTGGCCTCTAGATGCAACAAGCAACAGCAGTTTCCGAGAAACCTTGGGTCAATGTTTCAGATTATTTGTAGAAGGTAGGTGGGTGGGAAGTCCTTTCTATTAGCTATCCTTCCCTATGGCCATCTATGTATAGAACCATCTGATTTATATTTGTGATGAAGTACATATTTCAAAATATTATTAATTCTTTGATTTTGCTTCTGATTTGATTCTAATAAATCTAAATCTAAATCTATCTATCTATCTGTCTATCTATCTATCTATCTATCTATCTATCTATCTATCTATCTATGTATATATAAACACACACACACACACACACACACACACACATATTAGCTTCCTTCGGGTATTATCCCACGTCATTGTAGTTCTGTTAAAGTTGTAGCAACGTTTCAGCAGAATCTCATCTGCCATCCTCAGGCTTCTGTATAGAGTTAGTTCCTGGTTTCAGATTTGAGGCTGGTCCATTCTGATTGGCTAGGAGCCTGGGTCTGTGTTCATTGGGCTTGGAGTTTGATTGATTGGTGTTTCTGGTTTCTTCTGTCTGTTTTGTGACTTTGATTGGCTGGCAACACTCTGTTCTTGTGTTGGAGGCTTTCAGTGCAGCTTGGCTCCGTATGAAGGGACGGCTGCTCTTCATTAGCAAGCTGCTATTCATCAGCAAGCTGGGTTTCACCTGGGTGCCTGGTGGGGGGGGGTTTGGGTTGGAGCTATCAGAGGGAGTCTGTTTTTGCCCAGGTGTTTGCCTGGCTTGTGGCATGGAGATCTTTCTATTTGAGAGTGCAGGCTTCCAAATGATTGACAGTCTGGTGGAATCATCTCTTCTATTCATGCTGTCAGGTCTTTTTTCAATCTCTATGGCTTCTCTGATGATTCTGTGGTTGGGGTTTTCTATAGTGGCTAGGGTTTTAGTGCCATTGAAGTTGATGTTGTGACCTGTGGTTTTCATGTGTTGGATTAGTGAGGAGGTGTGTTCCAGCTTTTTTACTGTATTTTTGTGTTCATCTAAGCGGGTACTTATTCTTCTATTGGTCTGTCCAATGTATGTGGCCGGGCATGATGTACAGGGAATTTCGTATATGCCTTGGTTTTCCAGGTCAATTTTGTCTTTGGGGTTCCTCAGGATGGCTGCTATTTTTTTGTCTGTTTTGAAGGCAGTCTTGATGTGATGCCTGTGTAGTATCTTACTGATTTTATCTGTGGTACCTCTTATGTAGGGCAAGACAGCTGTTCCATAGATCTGTTGGTCTTCTAGGTCTCTGTTATGTCTTGGTGTGTTTTTGTGGATCAAGTTGGTGATTTTGTTTTTGTGGAAGCCATTGGCTGTCAATACTTCAGTCAGGGTGCATAGTTCAGTCTTTATATGTGTCTTATCTGCCAGGCATTTGGTTCTGGTAATTAGTGTTTTCGCTACGGAATTTCTCTGTGCTGGGTGGTGGTGGGATTGGGCGTTGAGGTAGCGGTTGGTGTGTGTTTTCTTTTGGTATATGGTGTGTCCCAGTGTGCCATCTGTTCTTTTGTAGATTAGTACATCTAGGAATGGTAGTTGTTTGTTTATTTCCGTTTCCATGGTGAACTTGATTTTGGGGAGTGTGTTGTTTAGCTGTGTTAGGAAATTGTTTAGGTTTTCTTTTCCATGGGGCCAAATCACAAATGTGTCATCGATGTATCTTAGCCATAGTTTGGGTTTGTGGGTGGCATTAGCCAGGGCTCTGGATTCGAATTCTTCCATGAACAGGTTTGCAATGACGGGTGACAGTGGTGATCCCATAGGGGCTCCTTCAATTTGCTTGTATCTTTGTCCTTTGTATATGAAATATGTGTTGGTTAGGCAGTGTTCTGTTAGTTCCATGAGGTCTTTAGCTGGTTGGTATTTATTTTTGATGATTTCAAGAGTTTCTTTTATTGGGACTTGAGTGAATAGTGAAACCACGTCGAAACTTACAAGCAGATCTTCTTGTTCTACGTGTAGATCTTTGATCATTTCTAAGAAGTGGTATGAGTTTTGTACATATGAAGCTGCGGTTTCAGCATGGGGCTGTAGTTGTTTTGCTAAGTATTTAGCTAGGTTTTGTAATGGTGCTCCTATGGAGCTGACTATGGGTCTGAGAGGTATGCCTTCTTTGTGTATTTTTGGGAGGCCGTATAATTTGGGGCATCTAGAAGATTTTTCTCTTGGGATGATCGTCTGTTGGATTTCTTTGCTTATGTGGTTGGTTATAATTTTCTTCTTGGTTGCTTTTTCTAGATATGTGGTTGGGTCTGTGTTTATAGGTTTGTATGTGGAGTCTTGGAGAAGGTCTGTCAATTTTGTTTCATAGTCTTTTCTGTCCATTACTACCGTGGCATTTCCTTTGTCTGCTGGGAGTATTATTATGCTGTTATCATTTTTCAGGGTTTGTAACGCTCTGAATTCATCTTTTTGCAAATTATTTTTTGGTGGTTTCGTGGTGCATAAGATGTGAGTAACCTGGTGTCTTATTCTGTCAGCTTCATCTGTATTTAATTTGGTTAGGCTGGATTCTACTGCACATATGATGGATTCTGTTGGGATTTTTTTGGGTGCTATGGCATAATTGAATCCTTTGGATAGGACATCTGTTTCTGTTTTGTTGAGTTCTCTGTTGGAAACGTTGTATACTAGTTGTTTCAGGTGTTGTGGTGGGTTATTGGGAATTTTCTTGTCATTTTCTAATTTTTTTACTTTTCTTGAGAGTTTATCATTTTTGTAAGTGTTTTCAGTTTCAGCTCTCCAAGTTGTAAGTTGTTTAATCTTATCCCAAAGTAGAGGGTGGATTTTGCTGCTCAATTCCAGGTGTAGTGCTGGCAAATTTTTGTTTAACTGATCTAATTGGAATCTTTTACTGTGAACCATTTCTGAGTAGGGATATCTCTGTCCTTTTCAGGATACTTTTGGTACATACGTTATATATATATTTGTTATATATATATATACGTAATATATATATACGATATATATATATGTTTTCTTAGGTTTTCGCGGGTACTTACATGTGTTCTGTTTAGCTTCCTTCGGGTATTATCCCACGTCATTGTAGTTCTGTTAAAGTTGTAGCAACGTTTCAGCAGAATCTCATCTGGCATCATCAGGCTTCTATATTAAGTTTGTATAATACAGAAGCCTGATGATGGCAGATGAGATTCTGCTGAAACATTGCTGCAACTTTAAAAGCACTACAATGACGTGGGATAATACCGGAAGGAAGCTGAATAGCACACATGTAAAGCCCCTGTCACACTGCACCAACGGATGCAAAGAGGATGTAAAACGGACAAAAAACCTTGCCATCCGTTGGAAAACGCAATGTAATCACTGCCTCCATTTTGCTTCCTCTCTATCCGTCCAGCATCCGTTTATTGATGTTTCATCCGCTCGAAAAGTTTTGGGCTGCCTAAAACGTTTGCGCGGAAAATGTATCCAATTCGTCCGTTCTGCATCCGCTACGCATCCACTAGGCATCCATAACGCATCCGTTACACATCCGCTATATCCGCTAGGCATCTGCTGCGCATCCGCGCAACTCGCATCCACCCGGATGCAGGGAGGAAGCGGAATGGACGCGGAACGGATGCAGAACGGATGCGTAGCAGAAACAAAGCGTTTAAAACGGAAAAAACGTCCACAGAGGGGACCTATCTCGGATATTAAGGATGTCTAGAGGATACCTAGAGGATGCCTAGAGGATGCAAAGGGACACCTATACTGCCTATAAAAAGGGAGAGCAACTCATCTGCATCTCACTTTCAGACCAGCAGACCAGCTGTGCAGACCTCCTCAGCCTTCATCTGCCTCTTCCTCTTCCACAGCATCCAGTCATGTCCACCGTGGATTGCAACAAAATCCTTCCGGCAGCCAACATCCTTCTGCAACACTGCGAAACCATCTACAGTCTCTGTGAACAGTACTACGGGAAGAAAAGGAGGCACCCAAAAAAAGTCTGGCTCCGAAGATGGTTCGCCAGAAGAGCACAGTACGTACTTTATGACAAGCTGATGGTGGAGCTCAGGAGCAAAGACACTCGGGCGTTCCAGAACTTCATGAGGATGCCTCCAGCCATGTTTGACGAACTTGTGCAGCGCCTGACACCCTGGTTGACAAAGACAAACACCAACTTCCCACCCAGCCTGGAACCTGGGCTCAAGGTGGCACTCACTCTGCGCCACCTGGCCTCAGGGACCACCTACAGGAGCATGCAGTACGGCTGGAGAGTGCCACCCAACACCATCAGCTTTGTTGTCAGAGAAGTGGTGCAGGCCATCATCGAAGAATACAAGGAAGAGCTCCTCCAGTGCCCCTCCACTGAAGAAGGCTGGAAGAAAGTTGCAGAGCAGTGGTATCAGAAGTGGAACTTCCCCCACATCGTTGGAGCCATCGATGGCAAGCACGTGACCTGCAAAGCTCCAGCCAACTTAGGGTCCACTTATCACAACTACAAGGGCTTCTTCAGCATCATCCTCTTCGCCATGGTCGATGCTGACTACAAGTTCATGTACATCGATGTTTCAGGCAACGGCTCATCTTCAGATGCCCACGTATACAACGACAGTCACCTCAAGGAGGGGCTGGAAAGCAACCTCATGGTGGGCTTCCCAGATCCAGACCCGCTGCACAACGACACGCAAGATGTGCCCTACTTCATCGTGGGGGATGACATCTTCTCCCTCACAACGTAACCCATGAAGCCCTACACCTCCAAATACCTCACCCGTGAAGAGAGGATCTTCAACTGCAGGCTGTCCAGGGCAAGGCGGGTGGTGGAGAATGCCTTTGGCATCCTGGACAACAGGTTCCAGATACTTCTCATCAACATGCAGCATCGCCCAGAGACCATGAGGAGGATCGTGGAAGCTTGCTGCATTCTGCACAATCTCATGCACACCCGCTACCCAGTCTTGCAGAACAGGCTTGTGGACCGTCAACAAGGCAATGGGGACATGGAGGCTGGGGAATGGAGGCAAGGGCGAAACCTGATCGACATTCAGGATGTGCAAGGCCCCAACAGAGCCTCACATGAGGCGAAGAAACAGCGCAACCTCCTGAAACACTGGTGCAACTCCCCAACTGGAGCGGTGGAATGGCAAGACAGGATGATAGATGCTTAATGGATGGTTCCTTCAGCCTGTCTCATCACACTGATGAGATTGGCCCATGTATGTTGGGTGTGCCTACAATGAACAGGGCATTTAATAAAGAGTTGTGTTTATGTTGACATGTGTGGATCAATGCTTACATTGTAATTGATAATGAAGGGCCATAGGGGTGGCACCTGGGAGGGTGGACCATACAGTCCCACTATGCTTGCACTGGAGGTTTATCTATCCCACATCTATTACCCATCCCATAGGTATCCCTTCCCATCCCACAGGTATCCCTTCCCATCCCACAGGTATCCCTTCCCATCCCACAGCTATCTTAACCCATCCCAAAGGTACAACTGCCCATCCCACTGCTATCTTAACCCATCCCACAAGCATGCAAAGGCTAAACCATTTCTTAAAGTTTCCACCCAGACTTTATAGAAAAAAATTAATGAAGCAAGTGTGTGAAACAAAGATAAACTTTATTAATAACAAGCTGTAAAATAAACATGACCTAAGTCAAGTGTCCAAATAAAGTCCACAAATATCCAGGCAGCCAGTCTCTGGCACTCCTCTTGGTCACTCGGACGTGTGTGCCCAGTCTAAGGTGTTAGGCTGCAGGTGCTGTGGAGGTGGGTGCTGCTGCAGTGCTGGTCTGAGGTGTTGTTGGAGTGCCTGGCCCGAGAGGACAACAGGGGACGGTGTGTTGAGGAAGGTGTCGGACAGCTGGTTCACCCCCGTGATGCTGAGAGGTCCTTCCTCCATGCCATGGGGTGTCAGCCTCAGTACTGAGGACAGATGTACTGAGGCCGGGCTTGGCTGTGGGATGGAGGAAGGAGCAGTGTAGTGGGGCTGCCTGGTCTGCAGCGGGGTGAGGACTGGCGTGGGTGGCATCATTGGCGTGGCTGGCATTGCTGTCGTGGGTGGCATAATTATCGTGGTTGGCATCAGTGGCATCATTGGAACCGGTGGCAACGGTTTCACCCGATGACTCTGTGCCTGCATTTGGAAGGACTGCTGTCTGTGCTGCTGGACCTCGGGGTAGCTGTAGCCCTGGTAGGTGAGGGGGTGTGGGAAGCCTTGGTATGGGAGGGACATCACCTGGGGTGGAGGAGCAGACCTGGACTGGGTGGGAGCAGGTTCCTCTGGGTCTGGAGGGTTGTTAAGCAGCGTGGTGATCCTCTCCTTCACCACCTGGTACTGGGGATCCACCATCTCCTTGAGGGTCTGGTTGACATAATTGAGGAAGGGCTTACGGTTGGAGGAGGAGGAGTCGATGGGGACCAGCTGAGAGAGGTGACCTATGTTGGTGCGGATGGTGTCCCTGATCTCCACCAGGACCTTGTGGCTCTGCCCCTCCTGCGGTCTGGCTCTCTGCCTTACTGTGGTGGTGGAGGTGTGGGTGGATGCGGCTTCGGCAGTGGTGGACTCGATATCTCCTTTCTCCCACCGCACCAGGGAGTCCTCCTCGCTCTCCACCATGCTTTCAACACCTGCCCGGGGGTTGTCCGCCATGGCACGCTCCACAGATACCTGCATGGAGACAGGGACTGACTCTCGGTTGCCAGAGGACTGGCTCCCAGCAGGCTGCCAGAGAGAGAGGGTAGAGATTTGGGCTGCTGGTGCTCCTCGGTGGCGGACCTCACCCTCCAGGAAGCTGCACTTGGCCATGACATAGTTCTCTCTGTCCGTCATCTTAACCGTGGCCTGGCCAGATTTTTTGAGGTGCAGCTTCCTGTACTAGGTATGCATGTGCTTCCACCAGCCGAGGAGCACATCCAATGGGTAGCCAAGACTCTCCACCCTCTCTCTCATAACAGCCTGCTTCCGCTTGGTGTCCCTATACAGCCGGTGTCCCTTCCGCCACAGATAGTCGTTCTCTCTCAGCCACTCCAGCACCTCATCCTCGTGTGCTTCCTCAATGTAGTACTGCCTCCTCTCCCGTTGTTGCATACGCCTCTTCCTCCCTTTGGCAGGACCAGATGGGCCCTCATCAGAGGGGCTTCCAGGTTGTAGGGGCTGCTCCTCCACACCAACATCATCATCATCATCATCATCATCATCATCAGCATCATCACCAGCAGGATCATAATCATCATCATCATCAGCAGCAGCAACAGCAGCAGCAAGACCAGGATCAGCAGCAGCAGAGTAAGCACCAGCAGCAGGGTCAGCAAGACCAGGAGCACGAGCAGAACGAGCAGGACCAGCAGGACCAGCAGGACCAGGAGCAGCTTCAGCAGAGTACACAGCAGAAGCACCACTGCCAGGATCAGCTCCAGCAGAAGCTCCAGCAACAGAAGAGCGAGCCCAAGCAGCAGAAGCCCCAGTAGAAGATGAGTCAGGGACATGGGGCGGGAGGGTGGCCCTGTCCCTCTTGCCAGGGATGGTGGCAGGTTGCTGAGACTTTCGCTTCTTCCCCATGGTTGTGGGGTTGCTGGCTGGCAGGGAGGCTGGCAGGAAGGCTGGCAGGCACCAAGGCTGGCAGGAAGCCTGGCAGGAAGCCTGTTAGGAAGCCTGGCAGGAAGCCTGTTAGGAAGCCTGGCAGGAAGGCTGGCAGGAAGGCAGGCACCAAGACTGGCAGACAGACTGGCTGGCAGGGAGGCTGGAAGGCAGGCTGCCAGCAAGGCTGGAAGCGAGGCTGGAAGGCAGGCTGCCAGCAAGACTGGAAGGGAGGCTGGAAGGCAGGCTGCCAGCAAGGCTGGAAGGGAGGCTGGAAGGCAGGCTGACAGCAAGGCTGGCAGTGAGGCTGCCCAGGAGGCTTGGAGGCAGGCTGGGAGGCAGGCTTGGAGGCAGGCTGGCAGCAAGGCTTGCAGGCAGACATGCAGGCAAGAACTCGAGGTATCCAGCAGCAGGTATTTCCTCCAAATGCTGGCCACGTGCGAGCTGCTTCCCTTTATATCCACGGGGCTTGTGCAATGCATCCCCCCCGCATGCGCAATTAATGCCAGGCATCCGTTAGGCTTCTGCTGTACATCCGCTAGGCTTCCGCTGTGCATCCGCTTCATCCACTGTGCATCCATTCTGCATCCGTTTTTTCCGTTCCGCGTCCGCTTTGCTGAGGCCCCCCGGAAGCCTAGCAGATGCGCCATCCGCTTCCATCCGCTGGGCTTCCGTTCCGCATCCACTTTGCATCCGCCCTGCGTCCTCCCCGCGTCAGTGTTATCCGCTCCAATTATGCAAATTTTCACCCCTTTTGAGCGCGGATACAACGGATGTAACATTTTTCTCTTCCGTTGTGTCCTTT
>BLBF01000055.1:9018719-9031392 GCA_015471245.1 Laticauda colubrina | reverse complement strand
GTGCTGCTGGTGCTGCTGGTGCTGCTGGTGCTGCTGGTGCTGCTGGTCCTGTTGGTCGTGCTGGTGCTGCTGGTGCTGCTGGTGCTGCTGGTCCTGCTTTTGCTGCTACTGTTGTTGTTGCTGCTGCTGCTGCTGCTGGTGGTGGTGTGGTGGAGCAGCCCCTAGAACCTTGAAGCCCCTCTGATGAGGGCCCAGATGGCCCTGCCAGAGGGAGGAAGAGGCATACGTGTGAACGGGAGAGGAGGCAATACTCCATCGAAGAGGAAAATGAGGATGAGGTGCTTGAATGGCTGAGGGAGAACGAGTATCTATGGCGGAAGGGACACAGGCTCTATCGAGACACCAAAAGGAAGCAGTCTGCTTGGAGAGAGAAGGTGGAGAGCCTGGGCTACACTTCGGAGGTGCTCCTCGGCTGGTGGAAGCACATGGACACCTGGTACAGGAAGCTGCACCTCAAGAAATCTGGCCAGGCCACGGTCAAGCTGACGGACCGGGAGACCTATGTGATGGCCAAGTGCAGCTTCTTGGAGGGTGAGATCTGCCACCATGGAGCAGCCCCTCTGACAACCCTCTCTCTCAGGCAGCCCACAGAGAGCCAGTCCTCTTCTGGCCAAGAGTCAGCTCCTGTGTCCAGGCAGGTATCTGTGGAGCGTCCCACGATGGAGACCCCCCCTGACAGCTGCATTCCCCATCGCGCAACACATGGAGGACTCCCTGACGCAGTGGGAACAAGGAGAGGGCACTTCCACCAGAGACCAATCCACATCCACCCCCAGCTACAACTCCACAGAAAGCAGGCAGAGAGGCAGACCAGAGGGGCAGAGCCACACTGTCCTGCTGGAGATCAGGGACACCATAAAAAGCAGTGTAGATCTCCTCTCTCAGCTGGTACACACTGACATACCATCCTCAAATCGCAAGCCCTTCCTCACCTACGTCAACCAGACCCTCATGGAAATGTCTGAATCACAGTACCAGGTGATAAAGGACAGGATCACTGGTCTTCTGCACAACCCTCCAGACCCAGCTGAACCTGCTCCCACCCAGTCCAGGTCTGCTCCTCCACCCAGGTGATGTCACTGCCCTTCCAAGGCTTTCCACAGGCCCTCACCTCCCAAGGCTACAGCTACCAGAAGTTTCAGCAGCACAGGCAGCCCTTCCCAGTCCAGGCACAGGTTCATCGTACGCCACCGGTGCCACCGATGCCACCAACACCACCGATGCCACCGACGCCACAGATACCACTGATGCCACCCATGCCACAGATGCCACCCACGCCACAGATGCCACCCACGCCTCACCTCGCTCAGCTGCAGACCAGACAGCCCCACTACACTCCTCCTTCCTCCACCCCACAGCCAAGTCCGGCCTCAGAACATCTGTCATCGGTCTTGGGCCTGACACCCCATGTCTTGGAGGAAGAGGCTCTCAACATCACAGGACTGAGCCAGCTCTCTGAGAGCTTCCTCCATACAGCATCCCCTGTTGTCCTCTTGGGGCCAGGCACCCCAATGGCACCTCAGACAATGGCACCTCAGCACTCCAGCAGCAGCCACCTCCACAGCACCTGGACCCTTCACCCCTGAGACGATGGGCACACCTCAGAGTGACTGAGAAGAGTGCCAGAGACTGGGTTGCTACCTGTTGACTTTATCTTTGCTTGGGACACTTGACTTGGGTCATTTTGCTTTTACAGTTTGTTATTAATAAAGATTATCTTTGCTTCACACACTTGCTTCAGTTCTTTTAGTCAATAAAGTCTTGGTGGAAACTTTTAGAAATGGTTTAAGCGTTTGCATGCTTGTGGGATGGGTTAAGATAGCAGTGTGATGGGCAGGGATACCTGTTGGATGGGTAATAGCTGTGGGATGGGTTAGGATACCTGTGGGATGGGCAGGGATACCTGTATGATTGTTAATAGCTGTGGGATAGATAAACCTCCAGTGCAAGCATAGTGGAACTGTATGGTCCACCCTCCCAAGTGCCACACCTATGGCCCTTTATGATCAATAACAATGTAATCATTGATCCACACATTTCAACATAAACACAACTCTTTATTAAATGCCCTGTTCATTGTAGGATCACTCAACATACATGGCACAATCTCATCAGTGTGATGAGACAGGCTGAAGGAAGCATCCATTAAGCATCTATCATCCTGTCTTTCCACTCCACTGCTTCAGCTGGGGAGTTGCATCAGTGTTTCAGGAGGTTGCGCTGCTTCTTCCCTTCACGTGAAGCTCTGTTGGGGCCTTGCACATCCACAGTGTCTATCAGATTTCGCCCTTGCCTCCATTCCCCAGGCTCCATGTCCCCATTGCCTTGTTGGATGTCCTTGAGCCTGTTCTGCAACACTGGGTAGCGGGTGCGCATGAGATTGTGCAGGGTGCAGCAAACTTCCACGATGTTCCTCACAGTCTCTGGGCAATGCTGCATGGTGGTGAGAAGTACCTGGAACCTGTTGGCCAGAATGCCAAAGGCGTTCTTCACCACCCGTCTTGCCCTGGACAGCCTGTAGTTGAAGATCCTCTCTTCACAGGTGAGGTATATGGAACTGTAGGGCTTCATTAGGTAGGTTCTGAGGGAGAAGGCGTCATCACCCACGATGAAGTAGGGCACATCTTGTGTGTCGTTGGGTAGGGGTTCTGGATCTGGGAAACCCATGATGAGGTTGTGTTCCAGCCCACCCTTGAGGTCACTGGCATTGTATATCTGGGCATCTGAAGATGAGCTGTTGCCCGAAGCATCGATGTACATGAACTTGTAGTTAGCATCGACCATGGCGAAGAGGACGATGCTGAAGAAACCCTTGTAGTTGTGATAAGTGGACCCTGACTTGGCTGGAGCTTTGCAGGCCACGTGCTCCCCATCTATGGCTCCAATGGTGTGGGGGAAGTTCCACTTCTGATACCACTGCTCTGCAACTTTCTTCCATCCTTCTTCAGTGGAGGGGCACTGGAGGAGCTCCTCCAGGTATTCTTCGATGATGGCTTGCATCACTTCTCTAACCACAATGCTGATGGTGTTGTGTGGCACCCTCCAGCCATACTGCATGCTCCTGTACATGGTCCCGGAGGCCAGGTGGCACAGAGTCAGTGCCACCTTGAGCCCAGGGTCCAGGCTGGGCTGGAAGTTGGTGCTCTGCTTGGTCAACCTGGGTCTCAGCCGCTCCACAACTTCATCAAACATGGATGGCGGCATCCTCATGAAATTCTGGAATGCACGAGGGTCTTTGTTCCTCAGCTCCACCATCAGCTTGTTATACAGTCCGTAGTCTGCTCTTCTCGCGATCCATCTTTGGACCCAGACACTTCTTGGACGCCTCCTTTTTTTTGCATAGGACAGGTGAAAGAGCTTCTAGATGGCTTCGCACTGTTGTAGAATGATGGTGGCTACCAAAGGGAGTGTGTGACAATTCATGGTGGAGATGACTGGATGCTGTGGAAGAGCAAGAGCCAGATGAAGGCTGAAGAGGTCTGCACAGCAGGACTGCTGGACTGAAAGTGAGATCCAGGTGATTTCTCCCCCTTTTTATAGGAAATATAGGTTTTCCGCTCGGTGTCCTTTTGCATCCTCTAGGCATCCTGCAGATATCCTAAATATCCAAGATACATCCCCTATGCGAACGTTTTTTCATTTTAATGCTTTGTATGTGAGCTGCATCCGCTTTCATCCTTTCTACGTCCGTGTTACTTATGCTGCATGTCCGTTCCCCGTCTGTTTTGCTTCCTTCCTATGTCCGTTTTCTGCTGGAGTGGATGCGAGTTGCGCGGATGCGCAGCGGATGCCTAGCAGATATAGCGGACGCGTAATGGATGACAACGGACGTATAACAGATGTTCTCCGTATGCGTAGCGGATGTAGAATGGACGCGTTGGATACATTTTCCACTCAAAAGGTTTTGTGCAGCTCAAAACTTTTTGAGCAGATGAAATGTCAGTAGACAGATGCTGGATGGATGGAGAGAATGAAAAACGGAGGCAGTGAGTACAGAACGGATGCATCATGTTAACCAACGGATGGCAAGTGTTTCTCTCCATTTTACATCTTCTTTCCATCCGTTGGTGCTGTGTGACAGGGGCTTAATCAAGCTGTCTATTTACGAGAGATGAGCACAATCCCCTAGAGCCAGAAATGACTAGTACATATGTGTGAGGGAAACCTTTATTTTTAAGGGAGATCCAGTGGCTCAGCGGTTAAGATGCTGAGCTTGTTGATCAGAAAGTTCGGCAGTTCGGTGGGTCGAATCCCTAGCGCCATATAATGGAGTGAGCTCCCGTTACTGGTCCCAGCTTCTGCCAACCTAGCAGTTTGAAAGCATGTAAAATTGCAAGTAGAAAAATAGGGACCACTTTGGTGGGAAGGGGACAGTGTTCCATGCGCCTTTGGCATTTAGTCATGCCAGCCACATGACCATGGAGACACCTTTGAACAGTGCTGGCTCTTCAGCTATGTAATGGAGATGATCACCGCCCCCAACAGCCAGAAATGACTAGCAAATATTTGCGAGGGGAACTGTTACCTTTAAGGGAGATGCGGTGGCTCAGTGGGTAAGCCGCTGAGCTTGTTGATCAGAAAGGTTGGCAGTTTGGCAGTCCGAATCCCTAGCGCCGCTTAATGGAGTGAGCTCCCATTACTTGTCCCAGCTTCTGCCAACCTAGCAGTTCAAAAGCATGTAAAAAAATGCAAGTAGGAAAATAGGAATCACTTTTGGTGGGAAGGTAACAGCATTCCGCGCGCCTTCGGCATTTAGTCATGCCGTCCACATGACCACGGAGACGTCTTTGGACAGCGCTGGCTCTTTGGCTTTGTAATAGAGATGAGCACTGACCACGAGTGCCGGAAATGACTAGCACGCAAGTGTGAGGGGAACCTTTTATCTTGCCAAGAAATAATATTTATTCTTCAATATATGAAAAACAGAAAACATTCCCGGTCTAAATGATTATCTAATTGACTGTTATAAGATGCATATTGAGTCCCTGGCCCGATATTATGGCAAGTCGATAATGAATTCTTTTTAAATAACATTTTCACAACATCCTTCAGTAAGGTTTATATAAGAGTGATTTTGGCTGAAGATAAAAAGCCTACTGATTGGATATTTTGTTATCCAATTTCCTTGTTAAATATTGACTCAAAACTATTGACGGTCACCTTGGTCTCATAGGTTAAACAAGGTATTATGTTTGATTATCTATCCTGTAGAATCTGGTTTTATAATAGTTTGCCAAGCATCTCATTGTATTAGGTCCCCCATTGATATTCTGGATGCACTTTTAGAAAACTTGTAATTAATAGTGGCAATTCCTCTGAATATGAAAAGAGGCTGTTCTGACCCAAACCTGTTCCAAGGAAACAAAAAACAAACAGAGGTAAAAGCAAAATCTTTTAATGCTTCTTTGTGAAATCTGTTCATTCACAGTTAAAAGGCTATGAAAACTAATTGTCTCTGATAAGAACGAGCCTTGCCAAGGTTGTGCAAGGCTGCCAAGAACACTAGATTAAGTTGCCAAGAAATATTCAAAACCAAAAGTCTCTAAACACAAACCAGGATAGTCCGAACTTCCACAAAACTTGAAGTGCAAGAACTTCTTTGCTTCCTGCAGAGAATCTCACCTTTGAGGGCTGGCTTTTATCCCTTAAGGGAGGGGCCATTACCTTGCAGCCTGACTCCCGAGTCCCCCGTGCTACTGTAGCTGCTTTTACCTTCCAGCAGCCCTGTGGGCACGCGCACTGGGCACAGGCTACTCGGGGACCTCTTCATCACTGCTGCCAACCCTCCACAATCTCTGAAGGCAGCACTCCACTCCCTGATGGTCCTGGCCCCATCCCTGCCTCACATGCAGGCCCTTCATCCGAGTCCTCACTCTCCAAGGCCTCTATATATATGTGTGTGGCATTCTCCTGCTTTCCGAAGATTATTATCGTTGGAATAATCTGTTCATTTATTGTGATATGTTGTGTCAAACTGCTTTTTTATCTCATTTAATTTTTCATTCAGTATTGGAATCATTAGCTCACCTTATTTGACCACCAGAAGACATTTGAGGAGAACAATAACTCGAGTTTACTATAAACAATTATTATATACTGAAGGTTATCGTGCTGATTGAAATTCTTAAATGTTGTAATATTGAGCAACAGTTTGATCATTTAATAGGTTATTCAATTAATTGAAGTAAATTTTATAGGCTACTGATACAATATTCCTATAAATAGTTTTTTTTCAAAATTGGGATTTTACTTGTTGATTAAAAAGTAAGTGCCAGTAATTATTAAAATGAAATGCTTAATTTATGGATATAACTATATCTTTTTTCTAATCGCTAATAAACATCAATGTAAACAGATGAGTAAGAAACCTACTGATGGAACATATGGAAAAATGATGCTACAACAAGAAATAGTACTTCAAATTTGATATATTTGATATAGAGAGAGCTATTCCTATGCTAATACCTTTAAATTATCTTAAGCAGGTTGTTGATATATTAAGACATTTTCTGTAGGAAAGACAAACTCCTAAGTTTTATCTAAATCACAGCTATGACATTCAGTTTGATCATGGGACATATATTTTTTATTTAAATCTCTCTATGGAAAGTAATCAGGTTTAAAACATGACCAAGTTCACCAAACATTATCCCCACAACCAGAAATGATTCTTTTACATAGCGATAGGGATTTGGATCTACTTTTACCCATGGTTTCATTGCATTTCTTACATAAAAACTTAAAAGGAAAACTCTGGAGCATAACTTGTGCTCACTATTTGTATAACAAATTTATACCTAGGATATTCCCAGCTGAACATTATGAATGACTATGTTGTCATTTGAAAAAGAGAAGGAGGGAGGGAGGGAGGGAAGGAGGAAGGAAGGAAGGAAGGAAGGAAGGAAGGAAGGAAGGAAGGAAGGAAGGAAGGAAGGAAGGAAGGAAGGAGCAAGAAAGCAGAAAAGGGGAAGGGGAAAGAGTAAGGGAAGGGAAAAAGGGAGGAAGGAAGGAAAGCAGGAAGGCAGACATGCAGGAAGGCAGGCAGTCAAGAAGGAAGGAAGGAAGGAAAGGAAAGGAAAGGAAAGGAAAGGAAAGGAAAGGAAGGAAGGAAGGAAGGAAGGAAGGAAGGAAGGAAGGAAGGAAGGAAGGAAATTCCTGCCTTAGAACTTGGCCACCAGAAGACATCAAGGCTCCTCTAGAAAATAAGGGTTTGGTGCTCTCCCTGGTTTTGCCTTCTTCCATAGGATACAATGGATCAGCTGAGCCCCACCCAGGGTACCACAAGTGCCCCTAATACAAGCAATGTCAATCAGGCAGTGCCGACACAGCCACGCGCCCACCCATGTCCCTCTGAGGTCGAACACAACCCTTGTGCAGCCCTCAATGAAATCAAGTTTGACAACACTGACTTAAGGTTATGGTTGGGTCTCCATGAATTCGAAAATGGACATTGCTGATGGATTTGGAGGCCCTGGGTATGGTTAGGAGGGTGCATCCTTTCCAAGCCTGCCTTATCTACGTTTCCTGGCAAAATACATGGGAAAATCCCATTTGCAGACTATCCACTTAGGGTTAGGTTAGGGTTAGGTCTCCATTAATTTGGGGTGTGTGTGTGTGAGGTGGACATTGCCAATAGATTCAGAGTTCCTGGATATGGCTAGGAGGGTGCATAGTTTATGAGCCTGTTCTGACCCAAGCCTCGTACTAAGGAAACAAACATCAAACAGATATAAAAGCAAAACCTTTTTAATGTTTCTCTGGGAATTCTGTTCATTTACAGTAAAAAGCTGTTAAAAACTAATTGTCCCAGATAAGAACAAGCATTGCCAAGGTTGTGCAAGGCTGTCTAGAACACTAGATTAAACTGTAAGGAAATAATGAAAACCAAAAGTCTCCAAACACAAACCAGGATAGTCTGAACTTCCACAAGACTTGAAGTGCAAGAACTTCTTTGCTTCCTGCAAAGAATCTCACCTCTGAAGGCTGGCTTTTATCCCTTAAAGGAGGAGCCATTACCTTGCAGCCTTACTCCAGAGTCACCCATGCTCTTTCCTTTGAGCAGCCCTGCACACATGCACCCTGGGTACAGGCTCCTCGGGGTCCTCTGTATCACTGCTGCTAGCCTCCACAATCTCCAAAGGCAGCACTCCACTCCCTGATGGCACTGGCCCCATCCCTACCTCATACACAAGCCCCTCATCCAAGTCCTTGCTCTCCAAGACCTCAGCCATCCACATCTGCTGCTGGAAAATCACAACAGAGCCTGCCTTTCCATGATTCTTGGCCAAATACATGGAAAAATCCCGTTAGCAGAAAATCCACTTAGTTATGCCATTCCTGTCCAGTCTCTTCTTGAAAACCTTCAGGGACTGGGCATCCACAAGTTCCAGAGGGAAGCCTTTCCACTGATTGATTGCTCTCAATCTCAAGAAATTTCTCCTTTGGTCTAGGTTAGATCTCTCTTTCATGATCTTCTACACTTTACTTCTTGTCCTGTCCTTATATGCTTTGGAGAGTAGGTCAACCTCTCTTCTGTGTGACAGCCCCTCAAATATTGGAGGATTGATCATGTCACCTGTAGTCGGGGTGGTATTCAAATTTTTTAACAACTGGTTCTGTGGGCGTGGCTTAGTTGGTAGGTGTGGCTTGGTGGTCATGTGACTGGGTGGACGTAGCTTGGTGGTCATGTGACTGACTGGACGTGACCAACTCAATATCACTCACATTGAGGCACGCATCTCCTCGCCTGGCTTATCATGATTGTGGGGATGCTGTAACAGTCGTAAGTGTGAAAAAATGTAATGTCACTTTTATCAGTGCCATTGTCACTTTGAATGGTCACTCCACACAAGCAAAGTACCAGCAAAGGAGGGGGAAAAAAACTCCAGAGAAGTTCCAGAGACAGGAAGTCTAGTCCTTCCAAGAATGTAATAAGGGTTAACGGAGAGGCAGTTTCTGTAAGCAACACCAGAATGTTTCCTTCCTGCCTTCCTTACAGGATTAGGCCAGTAATTTCTTCTAACAGCCGGTTCTCCGAACTGCTTAGAATGTTAACAACCAGTTCTAGCGAATAGGTGCGAACTGGTAGAATCCCACCCCTGCCTGTAGTCCTTCTCTTTGTTAGACTAGACATACCTGGTTTTCTGAATTGTTCATTGTGTGGCTTAAGCTCCCAATCAGCAGTGGGATCCTACCTGCTCCACTACTATCCTACCTGCTCCACCTAACGCGCATGCACCTAATGCACATGCGCAGCTTTCCACACACCGAGGCTTGCAGCACCAATCAATTGAGAGAATCCCCTCAGCTGATCATCAGAAGCTTTTTTTTTTTACTATCTGTTTGGATGAACCAATCCAAACCAGTAACATACCACCACTGCTCCCAATGGCTTACCATCTTGAATAGAACATTTTCCAGCTTTTTTACAAGAATAGGATAGGATAGGATAGGATAGGATAGGATAGGATAGGATAGGATAGGATAGGATAGGATAGGATAGGATAGGATAGGATAGGATAGAACAGAACAAAATAGAATAGAATTCTTTATTGGCCAAGTGAGATTGGACACACAAGGAATTTGTCTTGGTGTAAATACTCTCAGTATACAGAAAAGAAAAGATACATTACTTAAGAATCAAGAATCATAACATACAACACTTAATGATAGTCATAGGGTAGAATCAACAATCAAATCATACTAGGAAACAGTCAATATAAATATAAGGATACAAGCGAGAAAGATACAGTCATACAGTCACAAGTGGGAGGGGATGGGTGATAAGGAGTGATAAGAAGATTAACAGTAGTAGTAGTGTACACTTTGTAAATAGTTGAACAGTGTTAAGAGAATTATTTGTTTAGCAGAGTGATGGCCTTCGGGAAAAAACTGTTCTTGTGTCTAGTTGTTCTGGTGTGCAGTGCTCTATAGTGTTGTTTTGAGAGTAGGAGTTGAAACAGTTTATGTCTAGCATGTGAGGGGTCTGTAAATATTTTTACAGCCCTCTTTTTGACTCATGCAGCATACAGGTCCTCAATTGAAGACAGGTGGGTAGTAACTGTTTTTTCTACAGCCCTATCAGGTGTGGCAAAATGAGCCTTCATGTGGACCGCCAACAAATTAAAATATTTTACAATAATTTTGAGTTGCTGAGTGGGAAATTCTAGGACAGGAGTGTCAATCACAAGGACTGGGGGTCGGACCTGGCCCGAGGGGTGCTTAGACTTGGCCCATGGGGCTGCCCTGGAAATAGCGAAGGACTGGCCCATGGTGCTTCTGCCCACGAAAACGTGCTCCCAAGCTCCATTTTCAGCTGTCATGGCCTCCTGCAACCCTCTGCCAATTAAAACAGAGCTCTGTTTTCACTGGCAGAGGGTTGCAGGAGGCCATGGCAGCTTGGGAGCCCATTTTCACTGGCAGGGCACTAAGGCCTCCACAGATACTTCCGCACGAGTGATGTTGAGTTGGCCATGCCCACCCTGGCCCCCCTAGGTCAAACACAACTGTGACGTGGCCCTCAATGGAATCGAGTTCGACACCCCTGTTCGAGGAGTTTGATTTACTGTCAGGCCTTTTAAGCGCCCTGAAGTCAAATCACTTAAGCTTTGTCCAATAAACAGGGCCCTATTGTGGTTAAGAGACTTTGTAACACCAGCGACTCAAAAATTACTCTCGTATCCTTGTTAACGCGTGGTAGAATAGGATTAAGCTTGCGTCTCCAATTTACACAGAACATCTGTGGTTTTGCTGAGTTACATTGTTGACCTTTTTCTTGTTGGTTTTGCCTCAGATAATTACTTGGGGATGGATTTTTTTGCTGCCTCAAGCCAATGTCGTTCTGGCTTTGTGGAGGTGATCACGGCTTCCTTGTTTTCTGTCAGAGAAGGATTTGAATGGGTGGGTGAGGGGTTTGTTCTGTGAAGAGAGACACCGGATTGACACCCAGTGAGAAACTGGTCCTGAGAAACTGGTCCTGATCTTTGCCCCATGCAGAAGGGTAGAAGGAGATGCCCTCAGAGTAACTTTTTTAAAATTTTATTTTAGCCATAAAAGTGTCTCGGTTTGTATCCATTCATGTATTGTGTGTCTGTCTCTATCTGTGTCTCATTGGTGTGTGAATGAGACCTTCCCATGTAGTCCTCGACTTATGACACAGTTGAACCCCAAATTTCCATTGCTGAGTGAGAAAATTATTAGAGTTTTGCCCCATGTTACAACCATTCTTGCCACTGTTGTTAAGTGAATAACTGTGGTTGTTAAGTTACTAACATGGCTGTTAAGTGAATCCCCCATTGACTTTGCCTGTCAGAAGGTCACAAAAGGGGAATCACACAACCCCAGGGACACTGCAACCATCATAAATGTGAGTCAGTTGCCAAGCGTCTTGAATAGAAATCACATAACCATAACGGTCATAAGTGTGAAAAATGGTCATCAGTCACTTTTTTCAGTGAGTTGTAACTTTGAATGGTCTGTAAATGAACTGTTGTACCAATCATGTGACTGTTGGTTTTGGCTTACTCCATTATACATAGCCATTCGCTGAAAAATAATAAATCGTGGTTTATGACAGTGGAGTGAATTAACCCAGCTTTGTTGGCTTAGTCAACACATCATAGTTTATCACTCATGGTGGACATGTGAACAAAGCAAAGAAATATTGCAATAGGATTCACCTCTTAATGCAGAAGATTCTCAAAGTGAACATGAAAATAAAACCAGAAGCTTTTCTTTTAATAGAAAATGAATAGAAAAAACGATTTGGGGGAAAAATTGAGTACTTTCATCCAAATTTTGATCATGGGATCATGGGAATGTTCCAACAGCCAGAAGTGTTTTTTAAAAGGTTATGCCACTTTTTTCAGTGCTGTTGTAACTTCTGTCCGAGGTGGTTAGATCGAGTTTAAGTCCTCTGTGCCTGTGAACTGGTGAAACACAAGGTTAAACAGCTTTGCCCACAATGGTGTAAACTGCCAGTGATCTTCACAGAATTCCGCTCTCGACAAGCAGCACACTTAGAATCCCACCACCTGGGACTAATCTTATTTATCCAATGTTTTTGATGCTTTGTTAGCTCTTCTTTTGAGTTCGGCTTTGTGTAGGAGGCAGGTTGAGTAGATAACCGACATTCCCCCAGATGAATAAGAAAAGGGGAAATCTTTATTATCCTATCAGGGAGGGGCGAATCATGCAGACAACTTCCTGGCAGACAATAAAAGCAGTTCTGACAGCCGGATCAAAACATTCATCAAACTTTGCTTTTCTTTCAGGCATATCAATGTTTAAGTGACAGCTGAAGAAGGCTGATGATGGACTTCTTACATTTTTTTTCTCCAGGCGCCTGCTACTTTTTTGGGGGTGGAATGTGTGTGTGTGCACGCGCGTGCACGTGTGTGCAGAAGACAGGCAAGGCAAAATGCTTGCTGAATTCAGTTTGAAGTGTGATCCTATTGCAAGTCAGCTTGACAATGAGAAAACAGAACAATTAGTGCCTCATTTTGTTCAGATGATCTTTGAGAAAAGTACACGGAAGTCCTACAGCCAATCGGGATAGAAGGTTATGAGACAGATTAGATAGATGGTAGTGATGATAGATAGATGATAGATTAGATAGATAGATAGATAGATAGATAGATAGATAGATAGATAGATAGATAGATAGATAGATAGA
>BLBF01000055.1:8975624-9006464 GCA_015471245.1 Laticauda colubrina | reverse complement strand
GATAGATAGATAGATAGATAGATAGATAGATAGATAGATAGATAGATAGATAGACAGACAGATAGATAGAAGAAAGAGAAAGACAGAAAGATGATAAATAATAGATAAATGGTTAATAGATGAGATTTTTGATGTCCCCTTCTGAATACCTCTGAATTCCCTGAAGGAAATATTGGTCGCTTTTGACTTACAACCTTTGGCTTAAGGCCCTGTCACACTGGCCGACGGATGCAAAACGTTTGTAAAAAGGACACAGCGGATGAGCAAAATGTTCCATCCGTTGTTATCCGCTCTCAAAAGTGTCCCAAATTTGCATAACCAGAGCGGACAACACGGAAAGGAATGGATGGGGGGAGGACATAGGGCGGATGGAAAGCGGATGCTTCACGGAAGCCTAGCGGATGGAAGCGGACGGGAGCAGATGGCACATTTGCAAGGCTTCCAGGGGAGGACAGAAAAGTGGACGCAGAACGGAAAGAGCGGATGCAGAGCGGATGCAGAGCGGATGAAGCGGATGCAGAGCGGAAGCCTAGCGGAAGCCTAGCAGATGCCTACCGGATGCCTAGCATTCACTGCGCATGCGGGGAGGGTGCATTGCGTCAGCCCTGCGGATATAAAGGGAAGCAGCTCGCAAGCAGGTCACCATTCAGAGGAAAGACCTGCTTCCAGACACAGCTTGCCAGCCAGCCAGCCAGCCAGGAACCCAACAACCATGGGGAAGAAAAGGAAGCCTCTGCCATCTGCTGCCACCCCTGGCAAGAGGGACAGGGCCACTCTCCCACCCCCTGGCCCTGACTCTGCTTCTGCTGGGGCTTCTGCTGCCCAGGCTCGCTCTTCTGGTGCTGGGGCTTCTGCTGATGCTGCTTCTGGAGGTGGTGCTTCTGCTGATGCTGCTTCTGGTGGTGGTGCTTCTGCTGATGCTGCTTCTAGTGGTGGTGCTTCTGCTGATGCTGCTTCTGGTGGTGGTGCTTCTGCTCGTCCTTACTCTGCTGATGCTGCTTCTGGTGCTGGTGCTTCTGCTGGTGCTTACTCTGCTGGCACTGCTCCTGGTGCTGGTGCTTTTGCTGGTGCTTACTCTGCTGGCGCTGCTTCTGATCCTGCTGGTCCTGCTGATCCTCCTGGTGCTCCTAGTCCTCCTGGTCCTCCTGGTCCTGCTGGCACTGCTGGTGCTTACTCTGCTGCTGCTGATCCTGATCCTGCTGGTGCTGCTGGCGGTGCTGGTGCTACTGTTGTTGCTGCTGCTGCTGCTCCTGGTGGTGGTGGTGGTGTGGAGGAGCAGTCCCTACAACCTCCAAGCCCCTCTGATGAGGGCCCATATGGCCCTGCCAAAGGGAGGAAGAGGCAGACGCATGAACGGGAGAGGAGGCAATACACAATCAAAGAGGAACATGAGGAGGAGGTGCTGGAGTGGTTAAGGGAGAATGAATATCTTTGGCGGAAGGGACACAGGCTCTATCGAGACACCAAGAGGAAGCAGGCTGCTTGGAGAGAGAAGGTGGAGAGCCTGGGCTACACTTCGGAGGTGCTCCTTGGCTGGTGGAAGCACATGCACACCTGGTATGGGAAGCTGCACCTCAAGAAATCTGGCCAGGCCGCAGTCAAGCTGACGGACAGAGAGACCTACATGATGGCCAAGTGCAGCTTCTTGGAGGGTGAGATCCACCACCAAGGAGCAGCCCCTCTCACAACCCTCTCTCTCAGGCAGCCTGCTGAGAGCCAGTCCTCTTCTGGCCAAGAGTCAGCTCCTGTGTCCAGGCAGGTATCTGTGGAGCGTGCCACGATGGAGACCCCCCCGACACCTGTACTACCCGTGGCGGAGTGCGTGGAGGACCCCCTGATGCAGTGGGAGCAAGGAGAGGGCACTTCCACCACAGCCCAACCCTCATCCACCCCCAGCTCCACCTCCACCGAAAGGCAGAGAGGCAGACCGGAGGGGCAGAGCCACACTGTCCTGCTGGAGATCAGGGATACCATCAGGAGCAGCGTAGATCTCCTCTCTCAGCTGGTACACACCGACGTCCCATCCTCCAACTGCAAGCCGTTCCTCACCTACCTCAACCAGATCCTCATGAACATGTTGGAAACAGAATACCAGGTGGTGAAGGACGGGATCATCAATCTTCTTCACAACCCTCCAGACCCAGCTGAACCTGCTCCCACCCAGTCCAGGCCTGCTCCTCCACCCCAGGTGATGTCACTGCCCTTCCAAGGCTTTCCACGGGTCCTCACCTACCAAGGCTACGGCTACCAGGAGGTCCAGCAGCACAGGCAGCCCTTCCCAGTCCAGGCACAGGTACATTGGATGCCACCGGTGCCACTGATGCCACCGATGACACCCACGCCACCGATGACACCCACGCCACAGATGCCAGCCATGCCATAGATGCCAGCTACACCACAGGTGCCACCGACACCTCACCTCGCTCAGCTGCAGACCAGACATCCCCACTACACTGCTCCTTCCTCCACCCCACAGCCAAGCCCGGCCTCAGAACATCTGTCATTGGTTTTGGGGCTGACACCCCATGTCATGGAGGAAGGGGCTCTCAACATCATGGGACTGAGCCAGCTGTCTGAGAGCTTCCTCCACACACTGTTCAATGACCTGTTCATTGTAGGCCCACCCAACATACATGGCACAATCTCATCAGTGTGATGAGACAGGCTTAAGGAAGCATCCATTAATCATCTATCATCCTGTCTTGCCACTCCACTGCTCCAGCTGGGGAGTTGCACCAGTGTCTCAGGAGGTTGCGCTGCTTCTTCCCTTCACGTGAGGCTCTCTTGGGGCCTTGCACATCCATAGTATCTATCAGGTTTTGCCCTTGCCTCCATGGTTTCCCCAGGCTCCATGTCCCCATTGCCTTGTTGGAGGTCCACAAGCCTGTTCTGCAACACTGGGTAGCGGGTGCGCATGAGATTGTGCAGGATGCAGCAAGCTTCCATGATCCTCCTCATGGTCTCTGGGCGATGCTGCATGGTGGTGAGAAGTACCTAGAACCTGTTGGCCAGGATGCCAAAGGCGTTCTCCACCACCCGCCTTGCCCTGGACAGCCTGTAGTTGAAGATCTTCTCTTCACGGGTGAGGAATCTGGAGGTGTAGGGCTTCATGAGGTAGGTTCTGAGAGAGAAGGCGTCATCCCCCATGATGAAGTAGGGCACATCTTGTGTGTCGTTGGGCAGGGAGTCTGGATGTGGGAAGCCCATGATGAGGTTGCATTCCAGCCCCTCCTTGAGGTGACTGGCGTTGTATACCTGGGCATCTGAAGATGAGCCGTTGCCTGAAGCATCGATGGACATGAACTTGTAGTCAGCATTGACCATGGTGAAGAGGATGATGCTGAAGAAGCCCATGTAATTGAAATAAGTGGACCCTGACTTGGCTGGAGCTTTGCAGGCCACGTGCTTGCCATCTATGGCTCCAACGGTGTGGGGGAAGTTCCACTTCTGATACCACTGCTCTGCAACTTTCTTCCAGCCTTCTTCAGTGGAGGGGCACTGGAGGAGCTTCTCCAGGTATTCTTCGATGATGGCCTGCATCACTTCTCTGACCACAATGCTGATGGTGTTGTGTGGCACCCTCCAGCCATACTGCATGCTCCTGTACGTGGTCCCTGAGGCCAGGTGGCACAGAGTCAGTGCCACCTTGAGCCCAGGGTCCAGGCTGGGCCAGAAATTGGTGTTTGCCTTGGTCAACCTGGGTCTCAGCCACTGCACAACTTCGTCAAACATGGCTGGCGGCATCCTCATGAAGTTCTGGAATGCACGAGGGTCTTCGTTCCTCAGCTCCACCATCAGCTTGTTGTACAGTCTGTACTCTGCTCTTCTCCCGATCCATCTTCGGACCCAGACGCTTCTTGGCTGCCTCCTTTTCTTCATGTAGAACAGTTGAAAGAGCCTGTAGATGGCTTCGCACTGTTGCAGAACGATGGTGGCTACCAAAAGGTGTGTTACGATCCATGGTGGAGATGACTGGATGCTGTGGAAGAGCAAGAGCAAGATGAAGGCTGAAGAGGTCTGCACAGCAGGGCTGCTGGACTGAAAGTTAGATCCAGGTAAGTTCCTCCCCCTTTTTATAGGAAATATAGGTTTTCCACTAGGTGTCCTTTTGCATCCTCTAGGCATCCTGCAGATATCCTAAATATCCAAGATACGTCCCCTCTGCGAACGTTTTTTCCATTTTAATGCTTTGTATGCGAGCTGCATCCGCTTTCATCCTTTCTCCATCCGTGCTACTAACGCTACGCGTACGCTACGCGTCCGTTTTTCTTCCTCCCTGTGTCCGTTTTCTGATGGAGCGGATTTGAGTTGCGTGGATGTACAGCGGATGCCTAGCAGATATAGCGGATGCATAATGGATGACAACGGATGTAGAACGGATGTTCCCCGTATGCATTGCGGATGCAGAACGGACGTGTTGGATACATTTTCTGCTCAAAAAATTTCGAGCAGCTCAGTTGGGCTGGTAAGTCTAGCTGCATTGGTTGCAAATGCAGAATTTTACCAACAAGCTCTTTGAAGAAAGCTGGTTTCTTGGAATATCTTTGTTCTTTTCATTCAGTGTTACCCGAACCAGGGACCTAGTGGAAGAAATTAAGGATTACAAACAAGGTTTCCTTCAGATCTAGCTCCTTATGAGTTCATGGATCCTTCTGTGCATTGTGCTTGGCAATACACTAACATTGAACTAATTGGAAGGCTTCTTCTGCCTTTCTTGGGTCCAATCCTCAACCAGGCCCAGCCCTGCTTAGTTTCCCAAGATCACCCACATGAACCACCTAGAAGGCTGAGGAATGAGAACAGCAACACGCAAAACTACATCATCTTAAATCACACTACATGATCATCATCTTTATTTAACAACCCTGTAATCCCTTGCGAGGTGTAGTCTAGGCAAATGAAAGTAGCTATCAGAGTATTTTAATGGCCACATGCCCTTCCCGTCACCAATGTGGAGTCTTGATCAGCAGATATATTCTCAATGTGCCCAGAGAGAGAAATATCTGCCTCTACCTAGGATTGAACTCACAGCCTCCTGAGTATGAGGCGAAGGCCTAAAGGCCCACCTCTAGGCCACTGCACCCACTCCAAATCACCCTACATGATGTTCTGTCTAAAACAAAGACTTTTGCTTCTTGGAGAAGGAAGTGTGAAATGCACAAAGGGAAGGAGAGTCACATGCTCTCCTTGGGCACATGCTCCTCCTCTTCTCCAGCTGGCCACACCCCCTAAGCCATCCAATCCCCCTCCTCAATACTGAGAGTTCCAGGATGAAAAGGGCCATCAGGCAGCCCTCCCATCTATCAAATAAATTATTGCACATTTAAGATTTTTTGCAAGGACATTGACCAGTTCTGGCAATACCAAAAATGGAGGATAACTTCCCTTACCTGTAAGCCATTTTTCTTTCCCCCAAGAGAAGAGATGCAGCGATCGCAAACTCTGTTTCTAGTGAGCAGGTTCTGCAAATCACTTCCTTTCTGCTCCTGTTTTAAAAAATGCTCTATTCATACGGATTGGGGGAAAAGGGATGGGGAGAGAGACAGGGCTTAATAGACACAGCTGCATCCTCTAGCAAATTATTGCAAGCCCCAGTATGAAATGCATTTAAGAGGGGAAAAAATGCTTAACAGATGATGGTGCGACAAGCTGTTACAAGGCCTGTTAGACTGTCCCAATATTATTAAATTGATAGGCTCGCTTAGCACGTGAGGAGAACTTATTTTTCTGCTTTGCAGAGCGTGGTTCCACTTTATGAAGAAAGGAGATTTTTCTAAATAGAATCTTGTGGGGAAGACTGATGGAGCTCAGTGTCTTTGGGGGCTGCTGACATAGTCAAGCATTTGACTTGTTCTTTACTAGATGAAAATCTACCTTTGTCTTCCGGGAATGAATCCCACCAGCATCAGTCCAGGCAAGCCGGACTAGAAGCTATTTGCATTTCCAAACACGTGGCAGCTGAAATTGGCCTTCGATTTTATTTATTTATTTATTTTGCAATTTCATTTGCAGAAAGAAGCAGGTGCTAACGGATTGCTTCTTTTTGTATAGTTGCATTGGAGCCATGTATATTGGTTTATGAATAGAATTCTTCAGAATTATTTATTAGCTAAGTGTGATTGGGCACACAAGGAATTTGTCTTGGTGCAAATGGTCTCAGTGTACGTAAAAGAAAAGATACATTCATCAAGAGTCAAGAATCATAAGGTACAACTCTTAATAATAATCATAGGGTACAATAAGCAATCAAATCATACCAGGAAACAATCAATATAAATCGTTAGGATAAAAGTGACAAAGTTATAATCATACAGTCACAAGTGGGGAGGGATGGCTGATAAGGAGTGATGAGAAGATTAATAGTAATAGTAATGCAGTCTTAGTAAATAGTGTGACAGTGTTGAGGGAATTAATAAGGCCTGGTCCCACTGCACTTACAGATGCAAAGAGGGTGTAAAATGTTATAAAAAGCTTGCCATCCATTGGAAAATGCTATGCATCCATTGCGTACTCATTGCATATGTGTTTCATACGCTCTATCCGTCGAGCATCCGTCCACTGCAATTTCATCCACACAAGAAGTTATGAGCTGCACAAAACTTTGTGAACGGATGAACTTTCTGCTGTGTACGATGTAAATCCGTGACATACGAGCAACAAACATTCTATGTCCGTTTATCATCCGTTAAACGTCCGCTGTATCCTCTCTGCATCCTCTGGGCATCCTCGCAACTCACATCCCCTGCAGCTGAAAATGGAAAGAGGGAGGAAAGAAAAGGTACATGGAACGTCTATACATCATTAGTAGCATGGAAATAGAAAGGATGTGCAATGAATGGTTTGCATCCGATATACATCTGCGCAGCATCCCCTTTCTTTCCTTTAGGCATACGTGATGCATCCGCTTCATCTGCGCAGCATCCACTTCGCAATTATCCCCTGGAACCCCTTCGGAGGTGTCATCCACTTCCATCCGCTTTCATCCGCTAGGCTTCTGATGAACATCCGTTTAACATCCCCGCTACATACTACCCACGTCCGTTCTTTTCTGTTCTTTTCCATTCTGTTTATGCAAATTTTTGGCACTTTTTGGAGCAGATGACAACAGATGGAGCCACCCCTAAAATTTTGCTCGTCCGCTGTGTCCTTTATGCATACGTTTTGCGTCCGTTGGCCAGTGAGACCAGGCCTTAGAGTGATGGCATTCGGGAAAAAACTGTCCTTGTGTCTATTTGTTCTGGTGTGCACTATAGCGTCGTTTTGAGGGAAGGAGTTGAAACAGTTCATGTCTGGGATTTGAGGGGTCAGTAAATATTTTCACAGCCCTCTTTTTGATTCGTGCAGTATACAGGTCCTCGACTGAAGGCAAGTTGGTAGGCATTGTTTTTTCTGCAGTCCTAATTATCCTCTGAAGCCTGTGTCTGTCCTGTTAGGTTGCAGAACCAAACCAGACAGTTATAGAGGTGCAGATGACAGACTCAACAACCATCAATATGGTGATGATCATCCAAAGTTCACCTGGGTACATTTGGCCCAAGGATGACATTTGCTCTTCTCCTTCAAGCTCCTTCAAGTTTGGAGAACCCCCAAATCCCACTCCTTCTGGCCCCACCCAGCCCACCCTGCCCCTCCCAGGAGTCCTCACGTGGCCTGTTTTGGATGCAGGTAAGTGCAGGGCAAGCATGGAGCAGTGGTGGGATTCAAAACTTTTACTCCCGGTTCTGTGGGCATGGCTTAGTGGGCGTGGCTAGGTGACTGGGTGGGTTTGGATTTTTTTTGCTTTTTTGCAGCCACCCCCACCTGTTTGGGGGTCCTTCTGGGCCTCAGGCAAGCCTTTTGGGGAGCATTTTTGCTCCCAGAAGGCTCCCCTGGGACTCAGGAAGAAAAAAAAACAGAGCCTGGAGGTGGGGGCAAAGCACCCCTTCTCTCCATTTTGGCAGCCCTGCCAACTCTCACGGTTCTGCCATGAGTCTCTTGATTTTTTGTCATTTCTCACGGTCTCACGACAAGGCTCCTCAATCTCACGCCGAATTTAAAATGCTTTTTTTTTTTTTCAAATTTGGGGGTCGGCTTATATGCGAGATCGGCTTATATGCGAGTATATACGGTAATCGTTTTTCTTTGTGTCTGTCCGTCATTTTGAAAGGGGAGTCGGCCCTGGGAACAAGGCTAGTTTCCAGGTAGTCTTTGTAAGTTCAGCGCGGGAAAGTGATCGCAATTGTATAAACATGGTGAAAAAAGGTAGTGATTTTTCAATAGAAGAAAGAAAGCTGCATCTTCTTACAACAGGGAACACAAATAAAACATTTAAATAAACTGTTAATGACTTTCCTCGATGGAAAAGGGGTTTGTTTATTCTTGATTGGGAAAAAAATAGAATCTCACTCTTTTTTATAGAATCTCCAGATTTTTTTTTCATGGGTCTCCAGATTTTCCTTTATCAGGGGTTGGCAGGTCTGATTTTAGGGCCTTCTGGGCCTCAGGGGAGCCTCCTGGGAAAGGTGTTTTTGCTCTCAGGAAACTCCCCTGGGGCTCAGGAAAGCAAAAAATGGAGAGGGGATGTGCCCCTCCCTCCATTTTTTGCCTTCCTGGGCCTCAGGGAATCCTCCTGGGTAAAGTAGTAAGACAGCTAGGGGAATCCCGGCACAGCTGATTGTATGAGCAGCTGATAGTTGAGAGGGGAAAGCAAAGAAATACCTTAAGGGGCAAGCATCAGGTGGGCAGGGTAAGTGAGAATTGGGCAGGCGGGGCAAGCGAGCCAGTGGCAACCAGACAACCGGGTCAGTGGCATGGCCAGCCAGAACTTACTATCGGTTCAGCGACCTACACAAAATCCTTGCTACCGGATCGCCCAAACCAGTGTGAACCAGCTGAATATCACCATTGGCATGGAGGTTCAGGGAGGGTGAAAAACAGGCCTCCAGGAAATTTGGAAAGGCTGGAAATGAGCCCATTTCCAGCTTCCAAAGAGCCTCTCAAGGAAAGAACCTCTCAAGGAAAGCCTCTGGAGCCCAGGGAGGGCAAAAATGCCCCCTCACCATGGTGCAGGCAGCCGACTAGGCCACACCCACTATGGGCAGGCCCACCCAGTAACTGGGCAGAGAACCCTTTGCTAAACTTTTTCCAGACCTGGATGCATCAGGGTTGTGTTTGACCACACAGGCTGGAGTGGGTGTGGCTAGAGTGGCCATGGCCAGCTTGATGTCACTCATGTCAGGGGCACTTGGACCACCGCAGGAGCTGTAAGACCCATATCCATACAGAAGCCTGATGATGGCAGATGAGATTCTGCTGAAATGTTGCTACAACTTTAACAGAACTACAATGACGTGGGATAATACCCGAAGGAAGCTGAACAGCACACATGTAAGTACCCGCGAAAGCCTAAGAAAACATATATATATATATATATATATAATGATATATATGATCTCTCTCTCTCTCTCTCTCTCTCTCACTCTCTCTCTCTCTCTGTGTGTGTGTGTGTGTGTGTATTCAGCTGGTTCATTAGATAGATCCTCACAATATAACAACCTTCTGGATCAGATCAAAAGTTGAACTTAAGCATAGCTGCACAATGTCTTTTCAAATAATGTACTAGGTAAATACCTCCTAGAAGATAATCAGGATTTTCTTTCCTCTGGTCTGCATTTCAATTTAATTCAAGCTAAGTATAAATCCATGCCTCTGTATTTTTCCAGGATCCTACTTACATATATCCACAGTACAGTTTAGGTAGCTCTCATTTGTACTGTTCCATGCCAGGATGCATATTTTGCACACTTTTCACATAGCTGCTTTCAAGTTTTCTTCTGTTTCCCCTCCATGATGAAACAGCATTCCACTTGTGTTTGTCACCCTTCTGAGCTGTGCAGCAAATGTTTGTTTGCAGTGTGCTCTGTTTTCCCGCCTGCTTCACAGATTTTTATTAAAATATTGCTACAAAACAGGTTGCTACCCAAAATAAATGAGCCGACACATTAATACATTTTAAAAAAAAAACAGACTTATTGTGGGAAATATTTACAGACAATAGAGGGGAATGTGAAGCTTCAGATAAACACTACAGACAAGAACACATACTTACATTGATGTTTGACTAAGGGGATAACAGGTGACTTAGCTGACACCTAAAAATCTAATTCAAAAGTATTTGTTGTTTGGTAGGAGTTCCACTGGATCGAACTTTGGAAAATCTTGTGCCACAATTTTGTGGGGCTATGAACCACAGAGAATAATGGAACAGGGTACTGTGCAAGAGAAACCAGCCCTGGATTTGTCCTCTATGCAAGTGAAGTGAAAATTTAGAGCCACAAAATGTTTGGATACTGTCCCTAAAAAAAAAATAAAAAACCCTGACACAACCATACCATGTGCCAATTGTGTGGTAATCTTGGGGATAAATAACTGGGGTTATAATAAATGGGATAAATAAATGTAATGAATATTTCCAGTGAGAAGGTCAGACCCATTAGGTAGACCCAGGAGTGGGTTTCAGCCGGTTCAGACTGGTTCAGGCGAACTGGTAGTTTCGGTGATTAATTGGCCCTGTCCACTCACCCACTCCTGCCCTAGTCTTTCCTTCATTTCTGTGTTTTGTAGCCCAGCTGATTCGCGTGACACAAGAGGTTGCTGCACCTCAGCTGTTTCACTCACTGGGGCTGAAGCAGAAGGTAAGTTTTAGAGCCAAAAATGGACGGTTTTCAAATGCACAAAGCACACTCTCACCCAGTGGTAGGATTCAAATTTTTTGACTACTGGTTCTGTGGGCATGGCTTGGTAGGTGTGGCATGGGAAGGATGCTACAAAATCTCCAATCCCACCCCAGTCTAGGGAGAAGGATATTGCAAAATCCCATTCCTTCCCCACCCCACTAATCTGCTTTTCAGCTCCCTTCACCTGTGCAAGGCAACAAAAGAAGTCCCAGCCAATCAGCTGGGACTTGGGAGGCAGAGAATAGATGTGGGAGGGGCCAGTCAGAGGTGGTATTTGCCGGTTATCCAAACTACTCAAAATTTCCGCTACCGGCTTCTCCAGAACTGGTCAGAATCTGCTGAATGCCACCTCTGCTCTCACCGAACCAGTTGTTACTCAAGTTGAATCTCATCCCTGGGTAGACCAGGCTGTGAAATCAACTCCACAAAATATCTACACCTACTTTGATTGAAATTGGCTATAATAAGTTGGATTGTGCTTAACCTCTTTCTCTTTCTTATGAATCATTGAGTTAGGAAGGTGTATATCTTCCTATCTCAATGAATAAGGGGGTCAACTTATTTACCAAAGCACCTGTAGGCAAGACAATAATGGATGGAAACTAATCAAGGAGAGAAACAACTTGGAACTAAGGAGAAACTGCCTAATAGTGAGGACACTTATCCAGTGGAACAGTTTATGTTCAAAAGTTTTAAGTACTTCATCACTGGAGGTTTTTAAAAAGAGACTGGGCAGTCACTTGTCTGAAGTGATATAGGATCTCCTACTTGAGCAGAGGGTTGGACTAGAAGACCTCCAAGGCCCCTTTTTGCTCTATTCTGATTGATTGATCTGAGATACTTCTGAATGTTGCCTGGATGTTCAAGACTTTTAGCCCTGTTGCTGATGGAATGGTCCATGAAGGTTACCTTCCTCATGTTCTACACAGAGGTCACCGATTTCTGATGTCCATTTCATTAAACATAACTTGATTTGATGAATCATGAGTATGGTTCATTGGGGCACTTGCATATTTTTGTTTATATACTCTGTCTATGAAGCTGTAAAGCAGGGTTCTCCAACCTTGGCAATATTAAGACTTGTGGACTTCAACTCCCAGAATTCCCCAACCAGCTGGCTAAGGAATTCTGGGAGTTGAAGTCTATAAGTCTTAAAGTTGCCAAGGTTGGAGTCCCCTGCTGTAAAGTAAAGATACTGAAGGTTAAACTGAAAGCTTCTGTTCCCAAAATTTGGCATGAGATTAAAGCAGAGGTGATATTCAGCAGGTTCTGACCAGTTCTGGAGAACTGGTAGTGGAAATTTTGAGTAGTTCAGAGAACTGGCAAATATCACCTCTGACTGGAGATTTTACAGTATCCTTTTCCTGCCACGCCCACCAACCCACATCCACAGAACTGGTAGTAAAAATTTTTGATTCCCACCACTGGATTAAAGGTAAGTCTTCTCCTTCATCCACTCATAAAGTCATCTTGCAGGCCTAACAGTTTCAGCCATTGTTTTTAAAAACTGTCTGTTCAGCAACCTTTCCTGGAGTACCTTAGTTCTTAAACACTTGTTATTATAAATGGAAACTAGCAATTTTCATTTTGGGCTTCTGCCCAATCAAAGAATGAGAACTAAATTAATTTGAGACACAAATTATGTTAAAGGGAGAACTGATAGATAAGCAGTCATGGGAAATCCATCTTGATGGAGGGAAAATGAGCAGGCTTGACTTTGCTCTATCCCTTAATCTATTTATAGGAAGGAGAATTGGGACTGAAGTAACACTCAACAGAAGTTTAAGTCAACAGCAAAAATTAATTGCTTTCACTTTCAGACACGGCTCAATGAACTTGCCAATTGTGCCCTGCCGGAATCTGGATTGCAAATGTCAATGGAGCAGACTTCAGTTGAAATAAAAGATCAGTCACCCTTGTGTTTTCAATAAAGGTAAAGATGAAGGTTTCCCCTGACAAGTTGTGTTTGACTCTAGGGTGTTCATCTCCATTTCTTAGCCAAAGGAGCCAGTGTTGTCCAAAGATACTGCCATGGTCATGTGGCCAGGGTGGCTATATGCCAAAGTGTGTCAGCCTTCAAGATTTTCTCCCTTTGCTTTGCATCTTTCAGCTGTCATAAGTAACGGGGCGAGGAGGGGGGAATGCTTATGGGAAATGAGCTGGAGGTGTTACAAACCAGAGCTGTATAAACTGGGGGGGGGGGTGTTACATTCTTGCTTAGGTATCTATTCTATGCTATGTGCAGCTGCAACTCTTTATCAAACTATGTCAAGGTCAACGGACAGAAGCCTCATCACCACCTGGAGATGCTCACATGATGATGTACACAACTTTTAATTGGATGAACCAATTGAACTATTGGGGGTGGGAACATTGCCATTACTTTGCACATGTGATTTATGCGCCCATTTTCTCAGATTCAGAATTCTTTTGTTGCTACCACTTGATTTCCAGTAAAAGATAACTTTTCTCTGATTAAAGGAGTCTAAGTATTTCTTTCTTGGATTTTGAATGGAGCACCAACTGACATTATTCTGAATCTCCACTTTACCAGCCCACCCGGAGAATTAATAAATTTTCTTCTGAGGGGATCTGAACACAATGTCAAATCCAGCCAGCGACCAAGAAGACCTGGGATCAACTGGAGGACAAGATTCTCTGCTGCTAGAGGAAGCAGGGGAAGCTGACTTGTTAGTAGAACTAAATCTTGGGGAAAAACCAGCTGTAAAACTCAAATGGTCCCCGAGAGTCGGTTGGAAGGATCCTGAGGAAAAGCCTCCTCCAGGAGTGACCACTACCTGTCGGCGTGGAAGAGAGGAGCCATGCCCGGAGAAGGAAAGAAAGAATTTTTTACTAACTCAAGCCATGCATCTTCTAAATGAAGCTATCGGAGAACCTCAAACTGAACAAAGGTATGAGAGAGAGGAGGGGGAGGCAGCCCTGGCCAGAAGAATCAGAGCAGCCATCCCCATAAATCAACCCTGGGCTAGCACAACAGGCAGCAGAAGCCCAGGGGCCTCAAGCAGGAGGGGTAATTGCCAGAAGACGTAGAACTCCAAATGTGCCTTTGTTGGAAGTTAAATATGGGGAGGATCCCAAGGAGTTAGGATTCTTCCTGGCACAAGTCTGGAGCCATATGGAGGAATATGAAGGGGATTTTTTCCTCAGAAGCAGCCAAAGTTAGATGTGTTACCATGGCTCTGGAGGGAACAGCTGCAAAGTGGATGGTGACTTTGCATAATGATAATGCCCCTCAGCTGATGAATTATGACCTGTTCATGACCGCGCTGTGGGCCAGGTTTGAAGACCCACTTGCTGAACGTAAGGCCAGAATTAGGATGAAGACCATAAATCAGGGGCGGAGATTAGTGGCCGACTACACCCAGGAATTTAGAGAGCTGGCATGTCATATTCGAGGCTGGTCCCAGGGAGCCCTGATAGAAGCTTTTAAAGATGGGTTAAATGAAGATGTATATCAAAGCTGTATTGCCAGCTCCCAATGAGCTGCAGCTGTGGTACGTGCTGGCAGAAGAGGTGGAAATTGGTCTGACCAGAAATAGACGCTGGGGGGGGGGGGGTTGGTTGGAACAAATCCTCCTCCACCAGCCCTCCAGAAGCCTTAAAACCTCAAAAGGGAGGAATGGCGGCAAAACCCAAGACCACTACTTGCTTCTGTTGTGGGAAGGGAGGTCACCAGGCTACAGATTGCCGTACCAAGTTAGAACCAAAGGGAGTGCCAGGAGGAGGAAGAAAACCTGAAAAATCCCCAGCGAAGCCTCATGAAGGTGCTTAAAGTGGAGGAGGTTGTAGAGATTGCCCCTCCGAAAGGAGAGGAGCTGGGAACTCCAACCTCTTCTGAAGAGAATGAATCAGAATCAGAAGACGACTGACTGGTAAGTCCAAACAAGGGCCCTATGACCATTCCAGTGAGATTAAGGGTACCCACATCAGGAGCCAAAGGCTAAATGCTGGCCTTGTTAGATTCTGGGTGCACAAGGTGCGTAATCAGCTCGGAGGTAGTGGAGAAAATGGGCTTAAGGCTAAAGACTTTAAAAACACCCATAGCATTTTGCCAATTGGATGGATCAGTAGCTGGGGGCGGCCCTGCACATTTCATAATGGAACCAATAGAAATGACGATGGGGAAGCATAAAGAGACTTTGTGTTTTATTGTGGCTCCTAGGATGGAGCGGCCCCTAATACTGGGGTTGCCCTGACTCCAGAAATGGAACCCCCACATTGATTGGAGGAGAGGGTCATTGCACATACATACTGACCAGTGCCCAGAAGGGGAGGGGCAATCTCAACCAAAACTCAAGAATCCCACTGAACTGGCCTCCACTGGCACCAAGAACCTGAAGGGGGAGGAGAAAATTCCGGAGGAATATTGGGACTTAAAGAAAATATTCAGTGAAAAGGCCTCAGATAAGCTTCCACCCCATCGTTCAACAGAGTGTAGTCCTGAAATTTTACCCGGGGTGAAACTCCCAAAACTGAAACTGTACTCGATGACACCGCGGGAGCTAGAAGAGCTGCGGTCATTTATCAATAAGAATTTGGAATGTGGTTTCATCCAACCCGCTAGACCCCAGGTAGCAGCCCCAATATTGTTCCGTGAAAAGAAAGATGGCTCCCTTTGTTTATGTGTTGACTATAGAAACCTGAACGCTATTTCAGTGAAGAACGTGTACCCCCTCCCCTTGATGAAGGACATGTTGGCCCACTTGGCCAAATGGAAATTTTTTACGAAACTCGACTTGAGAGAAGCATACTACCGGGTTCGAATTAAGGAAGGGGATGAATGGAAAACTGCTTTTAACTGCCCAATAGGTTGTTTCCAATTCAACGTTCTTCCATTTGGCCTACAGGGGGCCCCTGCAGTATTCACCAAAAGGCAGTTTTGGTGTCCTACCTTGAAAAAGGACATTGAAACTTATGTAGCTAGTTGTCCTATCTGTGCCTCAGCCAAACGGCCTCCTGGTAAACCAGCAAGCTTACTACAAAATGTGGCTAGACCAATGGCTCCATGGAAGGAAATCTCTATGGATTTTATAGTGGAATTATCAGAAAGGGGGGTGGAATACAGTTATTTGGGTAGTAACTGATTTGTTTTCCAAACAGGTACATTTTATACCTTGTCTGAAAATCCCATCTGCAAAAACATTGGCTAAACTGTTTATTTTACATATCTACAGGTTACACAGGGTTCCTGAATGCATAATCTCAGACAGGGATGTCCAGTTTACCTCAAACTTTTGGAAGGAATTCTTGACGCTATTGGGCTCCGCCCAGGGCTTAAGCTGCACCCACCATCCATTGTGAGAGGACTAACTCGATATTGGAACAATATCTTCGATGTTATATAAATTATCAGCAAGATAATTGGGCTGACTTATTGCCATTCGCTGAGGTGGCATATAATAATTCGGTACATAGTAGTACTGGGTTTACTCCATTTAAAGTGGCTTCGGGACAAGACTTTGTACCCATACCCGAGCTTCCATGGGAGAAACCTAACATTCAGTCATTAGATGAATGGATAACACAGCTCCAGCTTACCTGGCTGGTTACTTGTAAAGCATTAGATGATGCTCATCAAGCTCATAAAAATTTTGCAGATAAAAAGAGAACTCCCCAAAAACCATATCAGGTGGGTAACAAGGTCTTTTTATCCACCAGATATTTGCAAACCACCCAAAAGTCAAAAAAGCTTGGCCCTAAGTATGTTGGACCTTTCTCAATTAATGAATTGAAAACCCTGTGGCAGTCCAACTGAAATTACCAAAAACTCTTTGACGGATCCACTCTGTTTTCCATGTTAGTTTATTAAAACCTGAACATACCTCCGACTTGAGACCAACTCAGGTTGATCCCCCTGTACCATTGCTAATTGAAGGTGAACAACATTTTGAAGTTAAATAAATTTTGGATTCTCGAAAATGAAGGGGTCGACTCCAGTATTTGGTTGCTTGGAAACATTTTCCTCCTTCCCAGGCTGAGTGGATGAATGAGAAGGATGTTAGAGCTCCTACACTTATCAAGGCATTTCGTACTAAATATCCTGATAAACCCTAAAAAATTAGTATATTGTCTATTACCTTCTATTTTTATCTTTTTTAGGACTAACGTCTCTTTTCTAGGAGGGCCGAATGTCAGCCTTCAAGATTTTCTACCTTTGCTTTGCATCTTTCGGCTGTCATAAGTAACGGGGGGAGGAGGAGGGAATGCTTATGGGAAATGAGCTGGAGGTGTTACAAACCAGAGCTGTATAAACTGGGGGGGTGGTACATTCTTGCTTAAGTTTCTATTCTATGCTATGCGTAGCTGCAACTCTTTATCAAACTATGTCAAGGTCAACGGACAGAAGCCTAATCACCACTTGGAGATGCCCACATGATGACTTTTAGTTGGATGAACCAACTTTTAGTTGGATGAACCAGTTGAACTATTGAGGGTGGGAATGTTGCCGTTACTTTGTATATGTGATTTCCTCACTCATTTTCTCAGATTCAGAATTCTTTTGTTGCTACCACTTGATTTCCAATAAAAAAATATTTTCTCTTATTAAAGGAGTCTAAGTATTTCTTTCTTGGATTTTAAATGGAGCACCAGCTGACAAGGTGCACAGAATGCTGTTACTTCCCACTGAAGTGGTATCTATTTATCTACTCACATTTGCATGCTTTTGAACTACTAGGTGAGCAGGAGCTGGAGCGAGGAATGGGAGCTCACCCTGTCGTGTAGCTCTCAGGTCTCAAACCAGGTTCAGTGTCTTTAACCGCTGAACCAATTGGTTTCAGTACCCCTCTTTTTTAAGGGACGCATCTTTTAAGGGATGCAGTGGCTCAATGGCTAAGATGCTGAGCTTGTAAATCAGAAAGGTCAGCAGTTCAGCAGTTCGAAGTCCTAGCGCTGCGTAATGGCATGAGCTCCCATTAATTGTCTCAGCTTCTGCCAACCTAGCAGTTCGAAAGCACATAAAAAATGCAAACAGAAAAGTAGAGACCCCTATGGTGGGAAAGTAACAGTCTTCCATGCACCTTCAGTGTTTAGTCATGCCGGCCACATGACCACAGAGACGTCTTCAGACAGCGCTGGCTCTTCGGCTTTGTACAGAGATGAGCACTGTCCCCTAGAGCCAAAAACTTCTAGCATGTATGTGCGAGGAAAACCTTTAAATTTACCCCTCTTTTTATATTCTCAACCCATTGTTAGAAAATGGGCTATCCTTAACAGCCTGTTCCCAAAGGTATTTAAAAGATTTAGGGTGATTTCCTGGGTGGAATTAAGCAAGGGTTAGGAAGCCAAAATGCACAAAGGTCAGAGTGCCTGAACATTTCCAGATGGCATCCACTTACCAATTTCCAGGTGAAATAAAAAAATGTTGGAACAGATAATGAATATCTTGAAAGATCATCGCAGTTCCTGAGATGTATTCGAGCATGGGATCATGTGGGACTTCAGATGAGGATGTTCAATGTCATGGGAATGAAATATCTGAGGCCTTGTTTTGCAAGATAGAACAAGTCTTGCAAGATAAAACATAGAATAACAGAATTGGAAGGACCTTGGAGATCATCTTGTCTTCGAACTTGACAGCTTTAAGACTTGTGGACTTTAACTCCCAGAATTCCCTCCTCCAGTCATGTTAGCTCAGGAATTCTGGGAGTTGAAGCCCACAAGTCTTAAACTTGCCAAGTTTGAAGACCCTTGATCTAGTCCAATGCTCTGCATGAGCAGGAGAGTCTATGCCATTTCTGACAGGTGACTATCCAGTCTCTTCTTGAAAGCCTCCAGTGAAGGGGCACCTACAACTTCTGAAGGCAAGCTGCTCCACGGGTTAATTGTTCTCATCATTCGGAATATTCTCCCTAGTTTTAGGTTGCTTCATTCCATATTTAGTTTCCATCCATTCTTTCTTGTCTTGTCTTCTGGTTCTTTGGTAAATAGTTTGGGGGGGGGGGGCGGTCATCTTTGTGACAGTTCCTCAATTTCATGTGATTTCTAAGTTTTAAATGAGAGAAGACAATCTAATGTGGATGCCATCCAGAAGCATTATGGGCCAGCTGGTCTCTATAGATTTTGAGTTGCTGCTTCCCATATCTTGCCCTAGAAATAACGTGAACTTTCATGTGACTGAGATGATCCGTGTTGGACAACTTCTGATGCTGCTGGATTGGATTTAACAGCCAGATTTGGAGAAAGATTGGTAATGGTAGCTCTATTCTTTTACAAGTCCAGCATGGAGAAAGCATACACATTTATAATCTTTCTGTTTTTTATTAAAATAGGATGAAACATTCAGGGAAGATCAGAATGAATAAGATGCCAAGACTGTTGAATGACTTTTAGAAAAAAAAAACCTCTGAAAATAAATAAATAAATAAAAGCAACTGCTGTGGGATAAAAAGTGATTTCCACTTTAGTTCCTCTGGTCCTTCATTTTGGTACCACAACATACCTTTCTTGTCATCAACCACACTGTTGGAAGAAATGTCCATCTGGGTTCAGTTCCAAGTGGGAAGAAAGACACTAGAAACATGGAGGCTGCTTGGAAGGATGGTTTAATTGTGAATCAGAACCACCAAGCACGTGTGATTCTGGGAAGCTGACCACATGGAGTGGAGGGTGAGATATATTTATACCCTCTGTTGGGCTTTGAACTTGCTTCCTGTTCCTGTGGCAAGAAATGTATCCTGATTGGTTGTCAGACTCCCATGAGGTCATCCAGGGGTAACTTTGTAGGTCGTCTGTGTGCCAAGTTTGATTGAAACTTGGTGGGTGTTGCAATGAAGGGCCATTAAATGTCTCTGCCTGAAGGAGATAGATCTTTGTTATATAGAATAGACTGGCCCAGGCCTTAAGGGCCCATTAACAAAGGTGGGGAGGAGGGGCTGAGTTTCTGCTTCTCTGAGTTTCTACTTCTCTTTGAGGGGAAATATTCTGTCTTTTTAGTATATTCTAAAATATTTCATTTGTCTAGAAGAGGGGTGGATTATAACTTCCAACATCACATTTGAAAGTGAACTATGATGGAGTTTAATAAATCATCTTCCAATTTTCAAAAGCTTGTTAATGTGTCTTTGCAATAGAAGATGGGATTATAAAATTGATGGAATACATGGACACTGCAAAGTTGACCAGTTTATTTATTTGTTTGTTTGTTTGTTTTATTTGTTTATCAAACATGTACAAGACAACAACTATAGGTCTGAACATAAACAAGAACAAAGGAAGTAAATACAGATAAATTGGGACAGTAGGACAGGGACGGTAGGCACGCTGGTGCGCTTATGCACACCCCCTTTAAGGACCTCTTAAGAATGGGGTGAGGTCCACGGTAGACAGTTTGAGATTGAAGCTGTGAGGGTTTGAGGCTGTAACAACGGAGTCGGGTAGGGCATTCCAGGCATTGGCCACTCTGTGGCTGAAGTTGTATTTTCTGTCATCAAGTTTGGAGCAGTTTACCTTGAGTTTTTATTGGTTGTTTGCCCGTGTGTTATTGTGGTTGAAGCTGAAAAAGTCATTGACAGGCAAGACGTTGCAGCAAACAATTTTGTATACTGTGCTTGAATCGGACCACTGGCAGCACAGTTTTAGATTGTCCAGGCCCAAAATTTTGAGCCTGGAGGCATAGCTGGCTTATATTGTGAGTGGAGGAGCGGAGAACTCTTCTGAAGAAACATCTCTGAACCCGCTCAATTGTGTTAATGTCCAATGTATAGTGTGTGTTCCAGACAAGTGAGCTGTATTCAAGAATTGATCTGGCAAAGGTTTTGTATGCCCTAGTTAGTAATTCAATGTTGCCAGAGAAGAAGCTTCGCAAAATAAGCTTAACAACATAATAGTTTGGTCAGGGAGAAAAAAATAAAGACTGTTTTTTCCATTAACAGTTATTGCATTGAATATACATGTTTCTTATTTTGTGACGATACATTATTTTTATCCTTATCCTTCACCCATTCGTACCACCTCTCCCATGTCACATAGTATTCTTGATCTTCTTTGCCTTTCAGTTCCATAGTGAATTTATCTAGTTTAGCACAGTCCATTATTATTTGAATTAAAACTTCATCTGGTGGTATTTTATCACTCTTCCAATTTTGTACTAACGTGATTCTTGCTGCAGTTAAGATGTGTACAATAAGGTATCTTTTAGATAAAATATTTTTTCTTCTGATAGCCTGGAAATCTTGTATGGATTTTTGCTGTTGTTGTAAGAAGAAAATATTGAATTGATGCCAATAGAAGAACATTTGTAGCACAGGGTTGAAATGAAGATTCCCTGATGCTCTCTGAGGTTGGTGGCTTTCTTACAAACGTTTCATTACCAAACTAGGTAATGTTTGCTGGCAGTGAGGATGTTACTTAATTTGGTAATAAAATGCCTCCAAGAAAACTATCAACTTCAAAGAGCACCAAGGACCCCACTGAATTGATAATTTATGGATTTGGGGAATAAAAAGAATTAAAGATGGAGGAGGAAGAATAAGATGGAAATAGAAAGAAGAGTGGAAGTCTTTTTTTTCTTTCTTTCTTTCTTTCTTTTCTTTCTTCTTTCTTTCTCTCTTCCTTCCTCTTTTTACTACTTTTACAGCTTTTCTTTTTCTTATTTTGCCTTCCATTTCTTATGCTTTTATGGTTTATTTACTCAAATAAATTAATAAAAAAAAGATTTATTGCCCAAAGCAAGCTAATATGTCAGAAAAACCTCTGCTGTTATGTCTTATTCTTATTTGGTGAAGAATATCCTGCTGTCTTGATATTTAAAATAAAAACTAGAACTGATGGACTCCCAATGCATTTAACCACTTCATCAACTGGTTCTTTTAAAACCTAAAAGTCTTTTATTCACCTTTTCTAAAGGATGGGCAAACAGGCATTATTCCATTCTTGCTGCCTGCTGTGCTTCAATGTAGTTAAAGCATGATTCAATTACATCCCAAATTTATTCCACTAAAAAGCTTCTGTGGTTTTTTTCCTTTCCAGTTATATTCTTGGTTTTTCTAATAGCTTTTTCTTACTCTAATATATTAGGAAATCCTCATATTTTTGTAGGTTATGTATTCTTATTCAGATTTATACAGCACACATTGGAAAAATAGAGATAGTCTCATTAACCAAGTATAAAGCAATATCCATTAGTCCAATAGGAAATAACATTCTGAGTTTATTAGCTTATATTAGTAAACACAGCTTGCATTAAAAGGCATTCCAGTTTGGTTTTGTAATAAAAGAACAATAGTTTGGCAATTAAAAAAAATATGCATGAATTTCTTGTATTAGCTAAGAGATGGAACCAAATTCATTATAAACAGGACAGTCTAGGGGAAATTAGTTGCTAGGATAAAATAGACTGAATTTTTGGAATGTTTTCTATGGAAATGTGAGATTAACTTTAAGAGGGTGAGTTGACATAAAAGGTGATTCAATCAAATCAGACCAAACTGAACCTTCAAATCAATGGGAAGGATCAAACCTGAGCAAAGTTAGAAAGATTTTAAGATGGTCGAGGCCATTGTCCTTTCAAACAGGGCTTTTCAAACGTGGCAAATTTTAAGATTATGTGGACTTCAATTCCCAGAATTCCCCAGCCAGCAGTAGCAAGACTAGAATCATAGAATAACAGAATTGGAAGGTAACAGACAACAGATAATCAGAGTTGGAAGGGACTTTGTAGGTCATCTAGTCCAACCCCCTGCCCAAGCAGGAGACCCTACATCATTTTTGACAAATGGCAGTCCAGTCTCTTCTTGAAAGCTTCCAGTGATGAAGCTCCCACAACTTCCGAGGGGAACTTCTGTTCCATGGGTTGATTGTTTTTCCTGTCAGAAAGTTTCTCCTTATTTCGAGGTTAAATCTCTCCTTGTTCAGTTTCCATCCATTATTCCTTGTTTGTCCAACAGGTGTTTTGGAAAATAGCTTGACCCCTTCCTCTCTGTGGCAGGGACCTTGGAGGTCATCTCGTCCAACCCCCTGCTCGAGCAGGAGAGTCTATTCCAAATATTAGCCTCTACTTAGGATTGAACTCACAGCCTCTTGATAATGAGGCAAGAGCTCCACGGACAAGTACAGATACTCAGGGGTGGGATTGAAATTTTTTAACAACTGGTTCTGTGGGCATGGCTTAGTTGGTGGGTGTGGTTTGGTGATCATGTGACTGGGTGGACACAGCTTGGTGGTCATGTTATTGGCTGGGTGTGGCCAACTCAATATCATTCACATCGAGGCACGCATCTCCTCGCCTGACCTCTCATGACTGTGGGGATGCTGCAACAGTCATAAGTGTGAAAAATTGTCATAAGTCACTAGTTACATAATGTCATAAGTGCCATTGTAACTTTGAATGGTCGTTCCACACAAGCAAAGTACCAGCAAAGGAGTGGAAAAAAACTCCAGAGAGGTTCCTGAGATAGGAAGTCTAGTCCTGCCAAGAATGTAATAAGGGTTAACGGAGAGGCAGTTTCTGTAAGCAACACCAGAATGTTTCCTTTCTGCTTTCCTTACAGGATTAGCCCAGTAATTTCTTCTAACAACCAGTTCTCCGAACTGCTAAGAATGTTAACAACCAGTTCTAGCGAATAGGTACGAACTGGTAGAATCCCACCCCTGAAGATACTACTCAACTAACAACCACCATGGAGCCCCACATTTCTGCTGCTAAACAAGACAGTTGCTCAGTGAGTTTTGCCCCATTTTTATGACATTTCTTGCCACGGTTGTTAAGTACATCACGGCAGTGGTTCAGTTAGTAACATGGTTGTGAAGTGAATATGGCTTTCCCTTGGATTCTGCTTGTCAAGAGGTCATAAAGGGAGACCACATGACACACATCCCCAGGACACTGAAACCACCGAAAATATGGGTCATACCCCTAGTCAGGGCTGGACTGCTGGGGGTTCACAGAGGTTCGAGAGAGCTAAGATTCTGCACAGTTTGGAGAACCCCCAAATCCCACTCCTGACTGGCTCTGTCCACCCCACCCATCCCAGGAGTCCCCATGCAGCCCATTTTGGATGCAGGTATGGGCAGGGCATGCTAGGTGGCTCAGGAAGGGTGAAAAATGGGCCTCCTGGAAATTAGGGTAGGCCAGAAATGGACCTGTTTCTGGCTTCCAGAGAGCCTCCAGAGGCTGGGGGGGGCTATTTTCGCCCTCCCAGAGACTCGAGGAAAGCCTCCAGAGCCCAGGGAAGGCAAAAGTGCCCCTCCTGCCATGGTGCATATTGAGAGTTTTCCAGCCAAAATTCAGTGCCAGAAAAATAAACAAAGATGGATGATGCTTCATTTAACATCTTTATAAATATAAGTAGATTTTACAAACCAGTTGTAGATTTCTCCAACATGGAGCAAACTCAAACAGAAACATGTTGCAAGTTCAGAGCAGAGTTCCAGTCTTCAGTAAGCAAGCAAGTTAGTTTCATCTTCAATAGACAGACTCAGAGATCAACATAGCTGCATAGTTGCAGAGCTTAATATAGAGCCATGCCTAAACTACTTCTAGTTTCAGTTTCCAGCCTAGGCTACTTCTCATTTCAGTTTCCAGCCTAGGCTACTTCTAGTTTCAGTTTCCAAAAACAGTCCTCACTGGCTGGCTTAGTTGCTATGCCTATTCATTGGCTGACCTTGTTACCAAGCTCTATTCCAGTTCATGAATATACTCTGACAGTGCAGAAGGCCGACTAGACCACGCCCACTATGGCCACACCCACCCAGCAACTGGGCAGAGAACCCATTGCTGAAATTGTTGAAGCCCACCCCTGCCCCTAGTTCTTCTTTTCATTAAACTAAACAGAACCAGTTCCTGCAACCATTCTTCATATGTTTTATCCTCGAGTCCCCTAATCATCTTTGTTGCTCTTCTCTGCACTCTTTCTAGAGTCTCAGCATTGTTTTATATGATGGTAATATAAAACTATAGAATTTAGAACACTTATGTTCTCCACTCTCTGAATCCTTCCTATTTTGTGGTGCTGAACGCAGCACTTGCACAAGGATCTGTCTCAAAAGAGATCTCAGAGTCATAAACGATACACCTCCAGCTTTGGCACTTAAGAATTGGGCAACAAAATCCCATGGCGCGAGCCGCATTCTATGTATTCTTGAAAGGCTCATTCAGAGTGTGGCTTAAAAGTAAGCTTGCCCACTAAACTTTGTGTAACAAGATTTAAAATCTCCCCAAACTTGCTTGTGTGGAATAACAGGACAAACATATTAATTTCAATAGGATTATAATCAAAGTTCTGCTGGGAGAATAATTCAGCATGTCTAATGATGTCAGATAAGCCAGAGCTACAGAGCTTAAACCCTGGAAACCAAACTGATAGCAAAGACATTCTTCTAAAGAAAAGATGGCTTATGGCAGTTTAAGGAGTAAACAGGTTGGCTCTTCAGAGATTGCAGAGAATAGCAGCTAAGAATGTTAATTTTATATTAGAGCAGCAAGCAACAGCTCTTCATTTGTTGTAAACATGTTACTGCATCATCCCTGATTATTTTATAGGTCTCTTATACAGATATGACCATAATTCAGGTCAAAATTCCTGCAGCTAAGCAAGACAGTGGATCAGTTAATTTTGCCCCATTTTATGACCTTTCTTGCCACAGTTGTTAAGTGAACCACTGCAATTATTAAGTTAATAATCCATCTAACTTAGTGGATGTGTCTCTTCCATTGACTTTGCTTGTCAGAAGGTTGCAGAAGTAATTACATGACCCTGGAACATTGCAGCCTTCATAAATATGACTCAGTTGCCAAACATCTGAGTTTCAATCATATGACCCTGGGGATGCTGCAATTGTCATAAGTGTGGGGAAATGGTCATAAGTCTTTTTTTTCAGTTCTGTTGTAACAATGGTGACTAAATGAAGGGTTGTAAGTTAAGGACTACCTGCACACTCTTTGAAACTACCATGTTTCCCCCAAAATAAGACCCTGTCTTATATTTTTTTGCTGCCAAAAAAGGCACCAGGTCTTATTTTCAGGTGATGCCCCTCCTTTTTGCTGTCAGAGGCCTTCAGGAACTTCTTCTGGGGCTGGCAATGCTTTCCTGAAGGCCTCTGCAGCCGATAACAGAGCTCTGGATCAATCCAGAGCTTTGTTACCAGATACAGAGGCCTTCAGGAAAGCCTTGACAGCCTTGACAGCTGCAGAAGAAATGGGCTGGCAAGCCAGGTGTCGGGATGTGTGAGACCTGGCTACAATTGTCCAAAGATAAATAGTAGGGCAGCTCCTCATACCACCCCCATTCCCATCCTAGCTTAATTTTTACCCGTGCACTTGAATGAGTGGGATCTTAATTAGGGCTTTTTGGGGGCACACATGTAAAAATCAAGCTAGGGCTTACTTTCAGGGTAGGTCATATTTTCAGGGAAACAAGGTAGATAGACATACAAATATACTTAGAGTTTTACAATCTATGTCCCCAACCAGGGTGATTTTTACTGGTCAAGAACTTTGAGGACTGTAGTACCAAAAAACATAGGTTTTTCTAAGCCATGGGTCACCTCTAGGGACCATGTTCAGAGGGGAATGAGTAACTCCAGAACAGACCTTCTTGGATGAGAAGCAAAATGTCTTCAAAGAGAAAACAGAAAGTCCAATTGTCTCTGGAAAAATTTGCACATTTGGGATAAAAAGGGGGGGGGAGTTCTCCCTACACATATCTAGAAAGTTGTTGTGTGCAACTGAGGCAATAATCAGATTTCATGTACCATCACTGTTGTTGTCATTCAGTCACGAAGTCATATCAGTTGCCAAGTGTCCAAATTTTGATCACCTGACCATAAGTGTCATACCCCTGTGGGAATTTGATTCCGAGAGGGAGGCCGAGCAGCTGACAGGGAGTGGGAGTGTGGCTCCATTGGCTGTGAAAGAAACCGGGGAAGGGCAAAGTCTGGCTGGGCAGAGCAGGGGAGAAGTAGAGGGAATTCAGGGGAAGATCCAGGACCACCCCCTCTTCATCCTAGGGCACGCAGAGAGGAATGGAGAAGGGAGCAATGTGAATTGCGTGGCTTACAGTGGAGGAAAGGGCCCTGGTTCCCTTCATTAGCTGCAGCTAGGAACACAGTGTTTAAAAAGGGAATTTGCGCACAGCAATTTGTTGGAAACAAATCGTGTATTATCTTGTTTTGTTGAGGGTTATCTGGGTTCCTGGAGTCTTCCCAACTGTGTGTGTTTTGCTGGCCTTTCAAATCTGCAATTCCTTATCCTGCCCTGTCCAGTTAATTGTTACAACATGGGTTTGTGTGGATTTTTATTTATAGTTTATATGTACTTTGTTCTCGGAATGAATTTCCTCCACTTAAAGACTGTTCATGGGAGAGTTTTTTCTCCAGCCGAAGGTAACAGGACATTGGGGGAAAAGTTGGAGGTATTAAAGGGACTTTTCTTACTTATGTGACTGTCTTGCCTTTGTGCCACACCCTGTGTTGCCTTTGTGCCACACCCATCACAATAAGGGTGCTGCAATGATCATAAGCATGAAAATAGTCATAAATCTTTTTTCTGTTATAACTTTGAGTGGTCACTAAATGAACCATTGTAATAAGCCAAGGATGACCCCTAAACATATTTAATTGTAGGGCAAAAGATCAGCAGTATGAACTACAAGGCAGGAAATGCCTCAGAAAACAGCCAGCAGATGAGAGAGGCCTGTTAATAAATGGAGGCAGAGAGTGAAGTATGGCAGATGCCATGTGCCAACTTGAAGAGAAGCTATATTGAATTGGTAACATTTGAAACTAGGCAGAGGGATGCATAATTGTGCAAAACAATGAGAGTGTCAGAGTCAGGGTGTTGAGCAAAGGCCAAATCTAAGCAATTGATACAAAGGGTTCTTGGCCACTATCTTCCCCTCCATGCCAGTGTTAAAAATCCATGTGTCATAAAGTGGCACCATTTATTTGCGTTTAGTTGAGCCAATTCAGCATCAATAAAGCAATTGGATGGCTATCAACAGATCTATTTGAGGGAATTCAAAAACAAATCAGCAATGAATAGAAAAGCAATTGGGTCATTAGATTTTTTTTTTAAAAAAACAACTAAACAAAAATATATTTTTATGATCCATTTTTCCCCATTTTAAATGGATCTGGCTCCGTGCCTCTGTTTTAGCTGGCAGAAGAGAAACATTTTCTTTTATAACATCTAACATGCATTGCATTGAACTAGACAAGCGACTGAAAAACATCTCCAATTTTTTACCCAGGGCAGAAGTAATTTCAGTGGGAAAAGAAAAAATGGGATCAAAATCATCTAAAACAGTGTTTCTCAAAGTTGACAACTTCAAGATGTGTGGACTTCCAGAATTCCCAAGACAATCATGCTGGCTGGAGAATTTTGGGAGTTGAAGTCTATACATCTTAAAGTTGCCAATGTTGAGAAACACTGACTTAAAAGGTAAATTGGAAACCAAAAAAAAATAAAGCATGTTTAAATTGTGATTCTCCAGGGGTTAAAAATATCCTCTTTGGGCTTGTTATCTTATATAATGAATATAGCTGGAATTTTATTATATTAGCACAGAGGGACCATTATTTTCATATTTACAAAAATACATACACATATTTTCAATCTCCAACCTCCAATTTCTCTCTTTCTGTCTATGTCTCTCTCTGCCTCACTCTCTTTGTCTCTCTCTCTCTCCCTGTCTCTTTCTGTGTGTGTGTCTCTCTCTGTGTCCATCTCTCTCTCTTTCTCTCTCTGCCTCTTTCATTGTCTCTGTCTCTCTCTGTCTTTTCTCTCTGCCAGTCTCTCTCTGTGTCCTTCTCCCTCTCTCTCCTTCTCTGTCTCTCTCTGCCTCACTTTCTTTGTCTTTCTCTCTCTCTCTCTCTCTGTCTCTGTCTCTCTCTCTCTCTCTCTTCATCTCTGTCTCTTTCTCTGTCTCTGTCTCTCTCTGTCTCTTTCTGCCTCACTCTCTCTGTCTCTCTGTCTCTCTCTGTTGTTCAGCCACAATAATTTTGGCTCAGTTGTGGTCATAAATCAAGGACCATCTCTACATAGGTTCCATAATGTCAAGGAGACCCCATAATACATAGGAATCAAACCAGATTTGCTCTCTTCTAGTCTAACCTATCCCAAATATTTCTTGGAGTAGGGAGTCTGGAGAATGATGGGCCACCTATACCGGGCCAAGCTCCAGGAGAAAAGGCAGGATTGTCATTAAACAAACCAACCGATGAGGAAGTAGGCACAGCCAAATGTCTGTGTTGGAGATAAGGTCACAGACTTGATCAGCAATAAGTATCTGGTTCATATTCATATACACTGATCTATTAATTCCAGTTTTCATCTGCTTAATTTAAATATTTTAGCTATTTAAACTTTAGCTTTTAAAAATGGAGAATAAATGTAAAAAGAATCAATGTTCCATGGACAACAAAATTTATTCAATGACAGATGCTCAAAGAGGAGGCAGCAATTTGTGTATGTGTGTGTGTGTGTGTTTGTTTAAGTCTTAGTGGTCGTGTTGGTTGTTAGAAGCACTTGCTCATGTGTTTGGAGCATAAGGCTGGGCTATTTTCTTGCAAATTGAGTTCTTGTCCTGGTTTTCAAGATTCATAAAACATCTCATTGCTGTGTCCTTGATAAAAGTAGATGCAAAAAGCAGTATCTGAGGGAGAGAGGGAGGGAGGGAAAGGGTGAGGAAGAAAAGAGAGAGAGAGAAAGAAGGAAGGAAGGAAGGAAGGAAGAGGAAGGGGAGGGGAGGAAAGAGGAGAGGAGAGGAAAGGAAAGGAAAAGAAAGGAAAGGAGAGAGGGATGGAGGAAGGAAAGAAGGAAAAAAAAGAAAGATGGACATAAGGAAGGAAGGAAAGAAAGAAAGAAAGAAAGAAAGAAAGAAAGAAAGAAAGAAAGAAAGGGTGGAAAATCCTAATGCAAGAAATGAAAAATAATAACAGTCCCAGAAGCTTGAACAACTGAAAGATGCCTAAAACCTTGCTGAGAACTCAGCCTCCCTCCCAAAATATCATTTGTTCCTTCTTGAAATTTGTTGACATGAACACCACATCAAGAAGAAGATTCTTCCCCTGAGGTGGACAAATTGATTTTAAGATAAGTTATCTTGAATAAAGATATATTGGTTGTGTCACATTCCCCCTCCTCATCATTGACATGAAAACTGAAGTCTTCTGGAACACAGCCTCCTGGGGAGAAGAAACATGAATTGACAGATACGTGAGGTCCAGCAGCATAATTAGGAGAAGTTTGCTCAGAATATGCTCATGTCGTATGGAATAGCAAACAAAATGTTTGATATTCATTGCCTATGAGAAGCCCACATACAATGTACTTTCAGGCTAGAGATAATCCATTTGGACACCAATATGGATTCATTTATCCCACCTCAGCATGAACAATTGTGCCTTTCTCAGAGGTCAATCACTATAATAATATCTTTGACCTTATTTGCATTGGCCCTTCTTAGAATATGGGAAACAGGAAATGGAGGCCGCCCTTGATGCTTTTGTAATTTCTGGCACCAAGATCCAGCTGCAATGGAAGTATTGGATGGGCAAGTGGTTATTTTTTATAATTAATTAAAAAATTAAAAAATGTATAAATTAAAACAAAGGTAAACCACTCAAATCGACATGTTTGTGTTAAAATCCATTTACAATAAAGTTACCAAATGATAGCAGAAATCAAGCTGAAAATACAGAAAATTGTAAAGGCTAAATTTGCCCTGATAAAGGTCAATGGAATTCATAAGGGGCTGGACTTGTGGCAAATGCAATGACTCCAAACTGATGACATGTTTAACTCCACCTTCCAGTTCTTCTCTTCTCTCTTCTCCTACAGGATCACTGCTCTTCTCCTACAGGATCACTCTTCAGCTCACAAATACCCTTGAGGAAACTTTTATTGATTCTAAGATGCATGCTTAGACAAACTAACCACTATATATGTGTTTGGTTTTTTTTTGAAATCTCAAGTAGCTCAAAATGGCTGTTCCAATTCTGCACATACATACATACACACATGGTTTGCAAATAAAAAAAATGAAACCCTCCCAATCTCCCTCCAGGAAATACTAAAGTTGTCATTAGTGTTAAAACCTATAATACATAGCCAGTGGTCTGTGTTTTGTTCGGAAAACACACGAGGTAGACCGGGTTCCAACAACAA
>BLBF01000055.1:8950625-8970032 GCA_015471245.1 Laticauda colubrina | reverse complement strand
AGAGAGAGAGAGAGAGAGAGAGAGAGAGAGAGAGAGAGAGGGAGATGATAGATAAATAGATACAGATAGATAGACAGAGATGATAGATACATATATTGTTCTGTCCGGAAAGAAACACGTGAGACCAGGTTCCAACAACAACTATTTTATTTAAACTCGCAAGGCAAAAGATACGGAACATAGCCCAAGCCGCGGCAGCCCTTTATATAGTAGCTTGTCTGCAGCTTGTGGCCAATGACACTCATTTAACTATTCCCACTGTTTGGCGGCTTCTCGGATTGGTTCTTAATCAACCAATCTGTAAGTGGCCTTTTCAGCCAATCAGAACCAGGGACTTGGAACCTTCCAAGTTCCATACAGAACACCCCTCCCCCTTTAGTTTAATCCAACGTGGGTGACATAGTCGCGCAGGTAGGTGGGGCTTTTTCTAGTCCTAGTTGACCTGCACGGCTCAGTCTTGTTTTGGTCTTCTAGTGGTTCGGACGGGATTGCTGCTCCTCCCCTCCTTCTCCATGGAACCTCCTGGAAGGGTCAGTCAGCCTTGCCCCTCCAGCCTGAGTCTCTTGTGCTGGTTGAGATGGCTCTGCCGCTCCTTCCTGGTTTTACCAGGTTGGTTGAGCTGGGCTGGCTGCCTCCTTCCATGAAGGACTCGCTTCGCTCTTCTGCTCCCGGACTTCTTTCTTGGGGATCATCTAACCATGAGTGCTCTTTTTGTTTGGTTAGATTGTCTTTTTGCATAGTTTGTTGTCTTGTTATGGGAGGTTTGTCTCTCCCTTTTTTATTTATTTGTACTTCCCCCCCCTTCCTTGGTTGTTTTATAGTGGGTATTTATTTTTGATTCTCTGGTGGTTTTTCATTCGGGGTTGTGGGAGTGAAGCTTGTCTATGTGCCGCTTCCATTCCCTACCGTGGTCTAAAGTTAGTCGGTAGGACCGGGGGTCTGTGATTTGTGTTATGGTGGCTGGAAGCCACAATGGGTCCCCTGTGAGGTTTTTGGCATAGACTAGGTCGCCAATTTCAAATGTACGGTATTTGCTGGAGGAGTTGGGGGGTTTGTCCCAGGTGTAAGTGGGTTCAATCTGTCCAGGTAGGAGTGTAGTTTCCTACCCATTAGAAGTTCTGCTGGGCTTTTATTGGTTGTGCTGCTAGGGGTAATATGCTGCAAGGTTAGTAGTCGGCTTAGTTTGTCCTGCACGTCCCCCTTGTCCATTCTCTCTAGGCCCTCTTTAGTGTACCAAACCATGTGTTCAGCCCTTCCGTTCCTAGCTGGATGGGCCGGCGCAGTTAAGGCATGTCGGATACCCTGGGCAGCCAGATATTGTTTGAATTGCAAGGCTGTAAATTGGGGCCCATTATCTGAGACCAGTACATCAGGTAGCCCATGTATCGCAAATAGTTTGTCTAGCTGTTTCATTATAGCTTCGGTGGTTGTGGAAGCCGTGAGGATGACTTCCAACCAGTTCAAGTATGCATCAACCACTATCAAAAAAGTGTTTCCCTTTATTGGCCCAGCGAAGTCAATATGTACTCTAGATCATGGACCCTGGGGAGTTTCCCAGTCTCTTATTGGTGCCTGTGGGGGGTAGGCCTCAATTTTTGACAGTCATGGCATGTTGCAACCCAGCGTTCAATGTCTTTGGCAAGCCCTGGCCACCAGATGTAACTCCTGGCCAGGGCTTTCATTTTGACTATGCCCAGGTGTCCCTCGTGCAACATGCCCAGAATGTCTTCCTGGAGACTTCTATGAATTACCACCCTGTCTCCCCAAAAATGCACCCCTATTCCATAGACAGTTCGGTCTGTCTGGTACGGAATGGTTTAAAAGTCTGTTTTGTTCTCCTCCGGCCAGCCTTTACCAACCCAGTTCAGTATGTGCATTGTCAAAGGGTCTTTGGCTGTGGCTCTCGCGACGTCAACTGCAGTCAGTGGTTACTCCGGGCAGGTCTCAAGCTGAAATGTGGGGGTGGTTGGAGCAGGGTCGTCTTCTGTGACGGGCAGCGGGGAACGGCTCAGGGTGTCGGCATGTGTGATGGCTTTGCCGGGTCAGTGCAACAGCGTGTAGGAGTAGGCAGCGAGGAATTCAGACCACCTCGTCATTCTAGGTGACAGAATGTTTGGCCAAGATTCCAAGAAGGGGTTTGTGATTGGTTATTATAGAAAAAGTTCTACCGTAAAGGTACTCATGGAATCTTTTGACTCTGGCGATGATTGCAAGGGCTTCTCTATTGAGTTGACTGTAATTGCGTTCCTACTTGGAGAGCGTCTTGGAGTAAAAGGTGACCGGTGCCTCTCTGCCATCTGGTAGCTGGTGGCTCAGGATGGCGCCGACTCCAAAAGGCAAGGCATCACAGGTGACCGTCAAAGGCAGGGAATTGCTGTACTGGATGAGAACGGTGTCTGTCGTTAATAGGTCCTTGATACCTTGGAAGGCTTTCCGTTCCCAGTGGCCCCATGTCCAAGTGATTTTTTTATCTAGCAGTCTATGTAGGAGTTCTGCTATTGTTGCCTTATGGGGCAGGAACACATTGTAAAAATTTATGAGGCCTAGGAACGCTTGAAGGTCAGTTTTGTTCCTGGGCCTGGGAGCATCTTTGATAGCCTTCACTTTTGTTTTGGTGGGGTGAATATCTTGTTCATCAATTAAGTAGCCCCAAAACTCGACCTGGTTAGTGGATAATTCACACTTTTCCCTTTTTACTTTGAGGCCTGATTTCCAAAATCTTGTTAAGACTTCTCTTAATCTGGTCTCTAGCTGGTTAGCATTTTTTGCTGAGACCAGTACATTGTTGAAGTAAGGGACGACACCTTTGATTCCGTTTATCAGGCGTTCCATGAGGATTTGGAACACACATGGGGCAACGCTCACACCGAATTGGAGGTGGTTACACTTGAATGCCCCTCTATGTGTTACGATAGTCTGCGCCTCTGCCGTAATGGGATCAATGGGTAGTTGTTGATAGGCCTGTGCGAGGTCGAGCTTTGCAAAAAATTTTCCTCCCCCCAGCGAGTGCAGTAAATGTTGTACTACCGGCACTGGGTATGCGCTTTGTTGGAGCGCATGGTTCAGGCTTGCCTTATAGTTTCTGCAGATGCGCACTGACCCATCTGGCTTCACAGATGTGACAATAGGGGTTTCCCCCCTGACATGGTCGATTGGCTCTAAAACCCCTTGAGCTATTAATTTATTCAGTTGCTCGTCAATGTTTGGTTTTAACGTGAATGGGATGCATCTAGCCTTTAAACGGATGGGGGCTATTTTCGGGTCTAGGCTAAATGAAATTGGGGTCCCTTTGTACTTGCCTAGAGTCCCGTTGAAAACATCTTGGAATTCTTGGAGCAGGCTCTCCTCCCAGTTGGTTGTAGCGATGCAGTTGATCCCTGTCATCCTGATTCCCAGGGACACGAACCATTTGATCCCTAATAGGCTAGGGCGGTCGTGGTCGACGATGGTCAGAGGCAAGATTTTGGCATGGTTTTTAAATTTGACTAGAAAATGTCCAAGGCCTACTACTGGAATTCGATTTCCCTGATAGTTTTTTAGCACTAGTCTTTGTTTATGTAGTTCTCTCTGTTTATTGTTCGGTATCAGGCGCCGGATGGTATTCCAGGATACCATAGATAAGAACAACCCTGAGTTGACTTCCATCTCCCCTCGATGCTCACCTCTATTCGAACCTACTTTCCATTCTCCGCCCTGGCATTGCCAATGGTGACTGTCTGATGCATTTCTTCCCTGTCACTGGTTCTCTTGTTACGGTTCCATCTACTGCCAGCTTGTCTTTCTTCATGTCTGGGGGATGGTGGTGCTGCCATGTCTTTTTGGACTGTAGCTCTTTTTGTTGCGGCAGACCCTTTCGCTGTGTCCCCTCTTATTACAAGCCCGGCATATTGCATCGAGGAACCTGCATTCAGCTCGTGGGTGATTTCCTCTGCAGCCCGCACATTGAAACTCCCGCTGATTTCTCCTCTTTTTGTTCAGATTTTTTATCTGAATGGAGTTTATGGACATCTTCATCGTCGTCCTTGGTATCACTCTGGGATTCGATGTCTTCGTAGTGGGCTGTCGCTGTGGGCTGTTTCTTTCCTCCCTCTGCCTTCTTCTCCCTGGTTTGGGTTGGCAGGTCTGGAATTGCGTTCATTTGCCGCATGGTGGCTGCTGACTTCTTTGCTGCTTCGGCGGCGGTTGCCCCTGCAATGGCCTCAGCCACGGTTATGTTTGGCCGATTCAGGAGTTTGCTCTGAAGGGTAGTGTCCTTCAGGCCAAGGACCATGCAGTCCCTCATTGCCTCGTCCATGTTCTGGAACTCACAGGCTCCTCCGATGTGTCTCAAGGCTGCTACAAAATCTCCTATAGTTTAATCCTCCTTCTGGTCCCTCTTATAAATTCAAGACCACCGGTGCATAGTGTGCTCGGAGCATTCGGTTCAGGTCAGACCAAGTCATCTGTTTGACATCTCTGGGTTTCGCCAGTGCCTTCACCATTTTAAAAACGGCCGGTCCACAGTCTGTAAGGAAGACAGCCCTCTTCCTTTGGTCTGAGATTTCTTCCATTTCGTTGCTTTCTAAGAACATAAGAAAGTGATTGATATGATATTCCCAATCCTCCTCATCAGGATTGAAGGGCATGGGCGGCACGATGTTACCAGCCATCTCTCTCGCTCGGTTCAGATTGCCGTGTGCTTCGGTCTCACCTTCTACGATGATCCCACCTTCGTCGCCAGTGTTCCGTCCGGAAAGAAGCACTTGAGACCGGGTTCCAACAACAACTATTTTATTTAAACTCACAAGGCAAAAGATACAGAACATAGCCCAAGCCACGGCAGCCCTTTATACAGCGGCTTGCCTGCGGCTTGTGGCCAATGACACTCATTTAAATATTCCCGCCATTTGGCGGCTTCCCAGATTGGTTCTTAATCAACCAATCCGTAAGTAGCCTTTTCAGCCAATCAGAACGAGGGACTTGGAAACTACCAAGTTCCATACAGAACATATATAGACAGGGATGAATGGATGGATAGATAGAGAGGAAAAGAGAGAAATGAGATAAATAGATAGATATAGATAGATGAGAAAGAGAGATGATAAATAGATTAGATAGATAGAGATGATAGATAGATAGATGATAGATAGATAGATAGATAGATAGATAGATAGATAGATAGATAGGTGATATAGAGCCATTGATCCATCAAGAGTCACTGTGAGTGATAAGGTTGGTCTCTAAATAAATAAAAATAAAGAAGTGAAAATAAAGAAAGAAGATAAACCAACCAAGTACATAGGGTAGACAAGTAATGATCAGGCCACACGTATCGATATATTAACTCATCACTCTTGCCAAAGTTTGAATGATTTAAAACAAAACATTATCATGTTAGGGAAATGGATGTATTGTCCTTAAATAATCAATTCATAATTATTCACAATGATGTTATCCATTCAGTTGTGTCTGACTCTTAGTGATTTTTGGGGCCAGATTTCTCCACCTCTTCCAATCTTGTACTACTTCTTTGAATTGTTCTATGCTCTACCTGGTGTCAGCTTTGATGGTGTGTCTATCAAATAATAATAAATAATAATCTATCTATCATTGATTGGTGTGTTGCACATGATTGCTGGGAGACCAAGAGAAAAGATTTCTCTCTGTCCAACATCTACATTTTTGTTTTACCTTTAATAAGAAACTCCTGACCAATAGTATTTTATGTTTTGACTCTGAAGCCTTTGGCTATGGTTTCTTAAAACATTAACATCTTTTTACACAGTTGTTATTTTAACAAGAAAGAAAAAATCATTAACTACATAACAGTGAGTAACCATATCAGATGTCTGAAGTGTGAGTTTACTGGAAATGTCCCCACCCTTTTTGTTATGTTACTTTACATTTTACCTGAGTTGACTTTTTATTTTATTTATTTATTTATTTATTTTATTTGATTTGTCAATTGCTTACAAAATAATAGGTATAAGTATATACATAGTTATGAATACATGAAATGGGTACATATAAGAAAAATAAAAGAAACAAGGACAGGGACGTTGGGCATGTTGGTGCGCTTATGCAGGCCCCCTACAGACCTCTTAGGAAAGGGGTGAGGTTAATAGTCGACAGTCTGTTAAAGTTTTTGGGGTTTAGGGAAGAAACCACAGAGTCAGGTAGAGTATTCCAGACATCTACCACTCTGTTGCTGAAGTCGTATTTTCTGCAACCAAGTTTGGTGCGGTTAACCTTGAGTTTGTATCTATTGTGTGCTCTTGTGTTCTTATGGTTGAAGCTGAAGTATTCATTGACAGGAAAGTTATTGCATTGTATGATTTTATATGTCATATTTAGGTCAGACTGAAGACAGAATAATTCAAGGTTTTCTAGGTCTAGAATTTCAAGTCTGGTGGCATGAGGTATTCTACAACGAGCAGAGGAGTGGAGAACTCTTCTTGTGAAATATTTCTGGACTTTCTCAACTGTGCTAATATCAGATACGTAATGTGGGTTCCAGACTGATGAGCTACATTCGAGTATTGGTCTAGCAAATGTTTTGGATGCTCTAGTTAGTAGTGTGATATTACCAGAGAAAAAGCTATGTAGGATTAGGTTAACAAGTCTTAATGCCTTTTTGGCTGTGTAGTTACAGTGGGCTCTAGCACTTAGATCATTAGAGATGAGTACTCCAAGGTCCTTTACAGAGCTTGGACCATCAACTATCAGCTTGTATTTTATTTTCTGACTTTTTTTTTTGCCAATATGTAGGACAGAGCATTTATTTGTTGAGATTTGAAGTTGCCATTTGTTTGTCCATTCTGATACATAGTCAAGATCTTTTTGAAGGGTCGCAGTATTGTCTATGGTATTGAACAGCTTTACATCATAAGCGAAGAGAACGCAGTTGCTCTTAATATGATTGATTTAATTTTGACTTGATTGGCTTGACTTGACTTGGTTGACTTGACTTGATTTATTTTTTGATTTATTTATTTTTTCACATTCTGAACATAAACTGTTTCAACTCCTACCCTCAAAATGATGCTACAGGGCACTGCACACCAGAACAACTAAACACAAGGAATATTTGCTCCCAAATACCATCACTCTTCTAAACAACACTTCCCTTAACACTGACCAACTATTTACTAAGTTTGCATTACTACTGCTATTACACATCCTTCCTTTCACCCATCCCCTCCCACTTATGACTGTATGACTGTAACCTTGTAGCTTGTATCCTAACAATTTTTATTCACTGTTTCCTAGTATGATTTGATTGCTTATTGTATCCTTTGGCTATCATTAAGTGTTGTACCTTATGATTCTTGACTCTTGACAAATGTATCTTTTCTTTTATGTACACTGAGAGCATTTGCACCAAGGACAAAATTCCTTGTGTCCAATCACACTTGGCCAATAAAGAATTCTATTCTATATTCTATTTTGAAGAACGGCTCTTGCAACCTAGCCAAATTGTGTCTTTCAGCTGGAAATAGTGGTGAACTGGACTCAACATCATTTTTCATTGGATAATGCTGAGTGAAGAAGCAGCAGCTACAAAATTAACTGTCCAGAGCTCTGTTGTCTGATGGAGCTCACACACGCATCTGTACGAAGAAACGCCATGTCTTTGGTTTTTTAATCTGAAAAAAGAGATTGGTGTAGTAGAAGAATCACCAAATTAGGAGCTGTTTGTGAGTTCAAGTCTGCATCGTTCTTGACCTAGACAATGTATCTCATGATTTTATTTTATTTTTTTAGTTCTGAAGGGGAGTTAGGGAGAAAAAGAAATCTCTTGGTCTGGCTTGGTGTGAAACAAAAGGAGTTCTTAGTTTCAAGCACACACATCATTTGTTAAAAGCAATATTTATCTGAGATGAAAGCCATGTAATAACAATGAGAAAGACATTCAGCAGATGAAAAGCAACACAAAGCCAGCTGAGTGCTTTAAGATGAGTGTGATGTAAACAGAGGCCGTCTTCTGTTTCTGAGGAGACTAAATGTGCATTGTTAGCAGGTGGTCTTTCCCAGAGATGTTTGTTTGAATCCTTGTTACATTGGAGGGTCATTGTGCATGGAGGGATACAGCGTTGACTTGTTGACCATTTTGGAAATGGGCTTCTTTGTTTCTTTGGAGAGGTGGGGAGGCTTGGGGGCGTAAAAGAAATTGAGTAGCTAATGTGAGGAGGTGGGAAACTGGAGAGAGGTCTTGATCTTCCAGTAGGTCGGGGGCTCCATTTTCTTTGTATCCTAAATTCCCAGAGGGACACTTTAAGGCAGGAAAGAACTGTTCTCTCTCTCTTCCCCTCTCTGTTCTCATTCTCCCTCTCCCTCCCTCTCTTCCCTTCCCCTCTCCCCTTTTCCTTCCTCTTCCCCTCCATCCCTCTCTCTTTCTCATTCTGTTTCTCTCTCCCCTTCCTCTCTCCCTTTCCCCCCCTCCCCTTTCTCTCCCTCTCCCTCTCTCTTTTCTTCTCCCTCCTTCTCTCCCTTCCCACTCCCTCTGTCTCCCTCTCTCTTTCTCTCTCTCCCCCTCCCTTCCTTTATGTCTCCCTCTCCCTGTCTTCCCCTCTCTCCTCCCCTTTTCCCTCTCCCTCTTCCTGTCTCCCTCTCCTACATCTCCCTCACCTTCTCCATCTCCCTTTTCTTCTCTATCTCTCCCTATTTCTCCTTCTCCCCCCCCTCTCACAGAGGGAGGGAGGGAGGGAGGGAGGGAGGGAGGGAGGGAGGGAGGGAGGGAGAGAGAGAGAGAGAGAGAGAGAGAGAGAGAGAGAGAGAGAGAGAGAGAGAGATCTCATTATTTCTTGCCCACTCATTCCTTTCTGGGAATATATTCAAAACTTCATAACAGCATATATGTTGTGTTGAAAGAAATATCCTTCTGGGTTCAGTTCCAAGTGGGGAAAAAGACACTGGAAACATGGAGGCTGTTTAGAAGGTTTTAATGGTGGACAGGACCTCATGGCCTGGAGCTCCAGAGTGAAAAGGAAGGATGATCACATGCTTCAAGGTGAAGGAAGAGATCAAAAAAGGGCTGAGGTGCTGAGAGTGCCTGGGTTTTATACCCTCTGTTGGGATTTGAATTTGAGCTTGTATTCTGATAGGGCAACTCTGTAGGCTGTCCTGAGTTTCAGGCTTGGTTGAGCCTTGGTGCACTGAAAGGGCTTTTGAGCAATTGCTGTAGCTTTACCTGGAGATCCTTTTTATGTAAAGTATCCTGGCCCAGACCTTAATGGCCCACCCATTAACAAAGGTGGGGGTGAGATTAACAAAGGTGGGGGTGAGTTTCTGCTTCTGAGGTGTATATCTGCCCTTGAGTTTTTACTTTTTTTCGAGGAAATATTCTGCCCTTTTAATATTTCCTAGGATATTTCAATTTTCTAGGAGAGGTGTGGGTGCTAACTTCCTACAGTTGAAAATTAAATAACATCTTGCTCCAAATCTCTGTGAGCTGTCCCCATCACCCAGTGTTTTAAACAAAGGTACGACATGCACAGCTTTACATGTTGCTATCCTAGAAAGCAAAGCAAAATTACCAACGAACATGATCTTCTTAGAGCTGGCACCTTATTTCTTTTCCCAGGATGCTTGCCTGCCTTATACATTATGATCTTTCTACTCCCAGGAGAGAAAAAAAAATCTTAGTCCTCAAACATCAATTGCAGTCCTTCTGATGGGTTTCTCTCAAAAAATCTTGCTGTGGAAGATATTTTCATTGTTTTGCTGGCATTTTCATCAAGCATCTCCATTCATAAAATGATTTGGAACTCAGGCTGCAAGCAATTGCATTTCCAGAAGCTTTTTTATTTATTTGTTAAAAGAAAAGACGAGGCTAACCTTCTCCAAGTGGTGTTATCCAGATGCTGATTTTTCCTAAATTACAAAACCGGCATGAAATGGAAGCTGATCCAGAAGGAGGCAGAATTTTCAGGCAGGGTTTTTAAAAGGTCCAGAATTTCACCCTTCTATTTATACATTCTCATCCCGGACAACAATAATTCCCTGATGTTATTTGCCAAGCCATCTGCAATAGCAAATTTGTTCTATTTTCCTTTTCTTTCTTCTTTAGCCCACTCACTAGTCTCACTCAACCTATTCCATTCCTTTCCCCTACCTAAATTTTTGTTCATAATCATGCAAGGACAGAACTGATTGTTCTGTCCTGACTGACCTTAGGTATTATTATGACAAAACCATTCAATTACTTGTTAATCTCTAATCTGAATAGATGATGCCAAAAACCTCACATTGCTCTCCTTGGTGTGTTATTTATCCATGTCTCTGTATTTTAAAGACACTCTCCTTTTTGAAATTCAGACCTTTATGAAACTGAACTTGTTTTTCCTTCGTTCCTTGGCAGCTTCAATTGTATGCTGGTTCTGGTCCCTCTAAAGATCCAGGAAACCAAATGTGTCAGCAGGATGTGACCAAAAATGTTGTGGTACAATTGAAATTGAAACAAAAAGACCAAAACAGCTTTTCACCAGCAATCACTACTCCAGATAAGCAGGGTTAATACCAGACAAACCATCAAACAGTAAGCAGCAATCTAATCAACGAATTACCAAGACAAAAATATTCCCACCAACATTGATGGGACAAATCACTTGTACATAAACAGCAAATCCCATTCCCTTCTAGCACTGATAATATTATTTAGTTTGGTAATAAAATGTCTGCAAGAAAACAACCAAGCTCAGAGAGCACCAAAGACCCCACATTTCAATTCTTCTGTAGAATGGAATGGAATAGAACAGAATGGAATGGAAAACAGAGAGAAACCCCTGCTCTCCTCTAGCACTGCTAATGTTAAGGCTAGGTCACACCAGCCAATGGATGCAAAACGTATGTAAAAAGGACACAGCGGACGAGCAAAATTTCCATCCGTTGTTATCCGCTCTCAAAAGTGCCCCAAATTTGCATAAACAGAGCAGACAACAACGGAAAGGAACGGACGTGGGGAGGATGTAGCGGGGATGTAAAGTGGATGTTCGTAGGAAGCCTCGCGGATGAAAGTGGATGGAAGTGGATGACACATCTGCAGGGTTTCCGGGGGAGAACAGCGAAGCGGATGCATAGCGGAAGGAGCGGATGCGTAGCGGATGCATAGCGGATGACGCGGATGCATCATGGATGCCTAGTGGATGCCTAGCAGATGCCTAGTGGATGCAAAGCGTTCACTGCGCATGCGGGGAGGATGCATTGCATCAGCCCCGCGGATATAAAAGGAAGCAGCTTGCAAGCAGGTCACCATTCAGAGGAAAGACCTGCTGCCAGACACATCTTCAGCCAACAACCATGGGGAAGAAGAGGAAGCCTGTGCCTACTCCTGCCAGCTCTGGCAAGAAGGACAGGACCACCATCCCACCCCCTGGCGCTGACTCTGCTTCTGCTGCTGGTGCTGACTCTGCTGGTGCTGGTGCTTCTGCTGCTGCTGCTGCTGCTCCTGGTGCTGCTGCTGGTGCTGGTGCTTCTGCTGACTCTGCTGGTGCTGCTCCTGGTGATGGTGCTTTTGCTGGTGCTGACTCTGCTGGTGCTGCTGGTGGTCCTGCTGGTCCTTCTGGTGCTGCTGTTGCTGGTGCTGCTGGTGTGGTGGACCATCCCTTAGAACCTCAAAGCCCTGCTGATGAGGGCCCAGAAGACCCTGCCAGAGGGAAGAAGAGGCATTTGCGAGAAAAGGGGGAGAGGAGACAGTACTCCATTGCAGAGGAACATGAGGAGGAGGTGCTCGAATGGCTGAGGGAGAACGAGTACCTCTGGAGGAAGGGACACAGGCTCTATCAAGACACCAAGCAGAAACAGGCGGCTTGGAGAGAGAAGGCGGAGAGCCTGGGCTACACTTCGGATGTCCTCCTGGAGTGGTGGAAGCACATGCACACCTGGTACGGGAAGCTGCACCTGAAGAAGTCTGGCCAGGCCGCAGTCAAGCTCACAGACCAGGAGACATACGTGATGGCCAAGTGCAGCTTCTTGGAGGGTGAGATCTGCCACCGAGGAGCAGCCCCTCTGTCTACCCTCTCTCTCAGGCAGCCCACAGAGAGCCAGTCCTCTTCTGGCCAAGAGTCAGCTCCTGTGTCCAGGCAGGTATCTTTGGAGCACCCCACAATGGAGACCCCCCCGACAGCTGCACTCCCCGTGCCAGAGCACATGGAGGACCCCCTGACACAGTGGGTGCAAGAAGAGGCCGCTGCCACCAAAGACCAACCCACACCCACCCCCAGCTCCACCTCCACAGAAAGCAGGCAGAGAACCAGACCAGAGGGACAGAGCCACACTGTCCTCTTGGAGATCAGGGACACCATCAAGAGCAGCGTAGATCTCCTCTCTCAGCTGGTACACTTCGACATACCATCCTCTAACAGAAAGCCCTTCCTCACCTACGTGAACCAGACCCTCATGGAAATGTCCAAAGCCCAGTACCAGGTGAGCAAGGAGAGGATCACAGGTCTTCTGCACCACCCTCCAGGCCCAGCTGAACCGGCTCTGACCCAGTCCAGGTCTGCTCCTCCACCCCAGGTGATGTCACAGCCTTTCCAAGGCTTTCAACAGCCCCTCACCTACCAAGGCTACGGCTACCAGGAGTTCCAACAGCACAGGCAGCCCTTCCCAGTCCAGGCACAGGTACATCGCACACCACAGGTGCCACCGATGCCACAGGTACCACCGATGCCACCGATATCACCGATGCCACCGATGCCACCGATGCTACAGATGCCACCAATGCCACAGATGCCACCAACGCCTCACCTCGCTCAGCTGCAGACCAGACAGCCCCACTACACTCCTCCTTCCTCCACCCCACAGCCAAGCCCGGCTTCAGAACATCTGTCATCGGTCTTGGGACTGACATCCAATGTCATGGAGGAAGGGCCTCTCAACATCACAGGACTGAGCCAGCTCTCTGAGAGCTTCCTGCACACACCATCCCCTGTTGTCCTCTCGGGACCAGGCATCCCAATGGCACCTCAGACCAGTACTCCAGCCACTGCCACCTCCACAGCACCTGGACCCTTCACCCCTGAGACCATGGACATGCCTCAGAGTGACTGAGAAAAGTGCCAGAGACTGGGTTGCTACCTGTTGACTTTATCTTTGCTTAAAGATACTTTACTGATGAAGTTGGGCACATCTTGTGTGTCGTTGGGCAGGGGGTCTGGACCTGGGAAGCCCATGATGAGGTTGTGTTCCAGCCCCTCCTTGAGGTCACTGGTGTTGTATACCTGACTATTTGAAGCTGACCCGTTGCCTGAAGCATTGATGTACATGAACTTGTAGTCAGCATCGACCATGGCAAAGAGGATGATGCTGAAGAAGCCCTTGTAGTTGTGATAAATGGACCCTGAGTTGGCTGGAGCTTTGCAGGCCACGTGCTTCCCATCTATGGCTCCAACGGTGTGGGGGAAGCTCCACTTCTGATACCACTGTTCTCCAACCACAATGCTGATGGTGTTGGGTGGCACCCTCCAGGCGTACTGCATGTTCCTGTATGTGGTCCCGGAGGCCAGGTGGCACAGTGTGAGTGCCACCTTGAGTCCAGGTTCCAGGCTGGGCCAGAAGTTGGTGTTTGCCTTGGTCAACCTGGGTCTCAGACGCACCACAACTTTGTCAAACATGGCTGGTGGCATCCTCATGAAGTGCTGGAATGCACAAGGGTCTTCGTTCCTCAGCTCCACCATCAGCTTGTCATACAGTCCGTACTCAGCTCTTCTCGTGATCCATCTTCAGACCCACACACTTCTTGGACGCCTCCTTTTCCTTGCGTAGAACAGGTGAAAGAGCCTGAAGAGGGCTTTGCACTGCTGTAGAATGATGGCGGCTACCAAAAGAAGTGTGTGACGATCCATGGTGGAGATGACTGGATGCTGTGGAAGAGCCAAAGCAAGGCTGAAGAGGTCTGCACACCAGGGCTGCTGGACTGAAAGTGAGATCCAGGTGAGTTCCTCCCCTTTTTATAGGAAATGTCGGTTTTCCGCTAGGTGTCCTTCTGCATCCTCTAGACATCCTCCAGACATCCTAAATATCCGAGATACGTCCCCTATACGAACGTTTTTTCCGTTTTAATGCTTTATATGCGAGCTGCATCCGCTTTCATCCTTTCTATGTCCATGCTACTAACGCTGTGTGGATGTTCCGCATCCGTTTCGCTTCCTCCCTCTTTCCGTTTTCCGCTGGAGCAAATGCGAGTTGCGCGGATGCACAGTGGATGCCGAGCGGATACAGCAGGCGTGTAATGGATGTAGAATGTTTGTTCCCCATATGCGTGTCGGATGTAGAACGGACGCTGCAGAAAGTTCATCCACTCAAAAAGTTTTGTGCAGCTCAAAACGTTTTGAGCGGATGAAATCTCAGTAGACGGATGCTGCACGGATAGAACATATGAATCACGCACGCAGTGAGTACAGAATGGATGCATCACGTTAACCAACGGATGGCAAGCATTTTTCTCCATTTTACATCCTCTTTCCATCCATTGGTGCAGTGTGACATGGGCTTTACCTAGCTGGGTAATGAAACATCTGCAAGAAAACAACCAAACACAAAAGCACCAAGGACCCCACAATTCAGAGGTGCTATTCAGCAGGTTCTGACAAGTTCTGGAGAACCAGTAGCAGAATTTTTGAGTAGTTCGGAAAACCGGCAAATCCCACCCCCACCTCTGATTGCCCCCGCCCCCATCTATTCTCTCCATCCCATTGAGTCCCAGCTGATTGGCTGGGTCTTCTTTTGTTGCCCTGCACAGGAGAACGGAGCTGTAAAGCAGGTTAGTGGGGTGGGGTGGGGTAGGGTGGGGAGGGAATGGGGATTTTGTAGTTTCCTTCCCTTGCCACGTCCACCAAGCCACACCCACCAAGCCACAGCAAGCCCACCAAGCCATGCCTATAGAACAAGTAGTAAAAATTGGCAATATGTATAGATCAGAGGTTCTGACCAGTTCTGAAGAACCGGTAGCAGAAATTTTGAGTAGTTTGGAGAACCGGCAAATACCACCTCAGACTAGAGATTTTACAGTATCCTTCCCCTGCCACAGCTACCAAACCACGCCCAAAGAACCAGTAGTAAAAAAAAAATGAATCTCACCACTGCCACAATTTAACCCTGAGCCCAGAATATTCTCTTCTATGGAGAATATTCTATGAAGAATATTTTCTATCTGGTTTTTAAATACACAACACATATTTTTTAAAAAACAGATGGATCTTAAGTGGCATTGTTGCAGTCACCATCTTAAATTTCAGCCCCATCCTATAAAGACCTCTTCACCAAATAATTAAGTAACTAAATTTGGGGGTGTAGGTTTGACTTGTTTATATTCATAAACCATGCCTTTGATATCTTAGGCCTCACAATGGTAGACTTCAGACCGCAGAATACTCCACAGAGTTGTACATATCAAGATGCAAATATAAAATATAGCTTTTTGTTTAACAAGCATGAAGTTCAGAATGACAAAGTTTGTTCAGTTCTAGTTATTGGTTTCTGAACAGACATGCCCTCTCCATCTGCCAAATACCCAATAATTAAGAATCACCCTGTTAAATGAGTTCAGTTGAAAATTCAGACTCTATTCTGTGGTCAAAATTATTCCTGAAGAAGCTAAATTAGTTTATAATCCAGAAGATTGCAGGCTACTGGAGCAAGTGCTTTAATATGTTTTTATGAACAAGGCCATCCCCTTAAGTAATAGATTTATAGGACTGGAAGGGATCTCGGAGGTTTCTAGTCTAATCCATGGCAAGGCAGGAGCCCTTGTACCATCCAAATGATTGTCCACTCTATTTTTGAAAACCTCCAGTGATGGAGCACCCACAACTTCAGGAAGGAAGCTATTTGGTTGATTGTTCTCACTGTCAGAAAATTTTCTCTTCACTTCTAGGTTGGATCTCTCTTTAACAAGCTTCCACCCTTTGCTTCTTGTCCTGCCCTCTTGTCTGTGACAGCCCCTCAAGTATTAGAAGACAGCTATCATGTCTCCCTCATCCTTCTTTAAACCAGCGGGGGGGGGGGGTCAAACTCATTGAGGGATGCATCAGGATTGTGTTTGACCTCAGGGTGTGTGTGGCCAGCTCAATGTTCTGATCAAGGCTTATTGAAACACTAACAAACACAAACCCTTTTTTCTTTATTTCAACAGTTGTTAATTTTATTCATTCACAGCCCGTAATGAGTCTCAACCAGTTTGTAAATAGTCCCAGGGAAGTCTGTCAAAGTCCTTCAGGATAAGTCTTTTTTTTTTTTTTTTTAAGAATTTTATTAATTTTCTACAAACAGACATAACATACAAAACATTAAAAACATCTACTCTCATATATACTTCCGGTGTGTCGGTTGGTTCATCAGTTTTGTGCATTCATTTTATAGTCTCAATTACAGTTATATTACATAACCACTCATATTGTCAATCCATATCCTAATATTACCAAAAAAAATTAAAATAAAGTCTTTTTCTGACTATACTTTTAATCATTCATGCTTTGTGAGATAACAATACTTCAAACAGTTTATTCTATAACAAATCATATAGTCATAACAAATCAATCCTAAAAACCCTTCATAGATATAATACTAATGCTCTATTATTGTATTTTATCATCTAACCATTGATAAAAAAGATCCCAAATTTCATAAAATTGTTTATCTTCTTGCTCTCTAATTTCAAATGTCAATCTACTCATCTCAGCACATTCCAATATTATCTTAATAATTTCTTCCTGCAATGGTATTTTCTCATTCTTCCAATTTTTAGCAAATACAATCCTAGCTGCTGTTAATACATTTACAATCAAATATTTCAAGTCTTTATTATATATATCAGGTAAGATTCCCAATAAAAAGATCTCTGGTTTCAAGTCTATGTGTTTCTTTGTCATTTTTTCCAACCACATGTGAATTTTAGTCCAATATTTTCTGGCATCCTCACAAGTCCACCACATATGATAATATGAGCCAGGTATCTGATGACATTTCCAACATTTTTCAGATTTGTTCTTGAACATTCTTGCTATTCTTGTCGGGGGGAAGTGCCACCTGTAAAACATCTTATACAAGTTTTCTTTATATGCTATTGACATTGTCATTTTATAATTTTGAGACCACAATTTTTGCCATTGCTCTAAATCAATCCCATATCCAAAATATGGTAAGTATGCACCCTTGAAATTCTGCCAACTACTAAATTTCCAATTAGTTATACAAGGCCAAACAGAGCACAAATTCAAACCAACCAGTACGAACAAAGTTCCTTCCTGCAAAGGTTCCTGTCCCTTTGCTTCTCCTTTATGTCTTATGGGAGGGCCAATCACCTCCAAGCCTTACTCTTGAGTCGCCCCTTTTGTCTTAACTGTTCTTGCCTTCTGGCAGCTCTGTGCACACATGCATTGGAAACAGGCTCCCTCTGTTCCTCTGCCTTGCTGCTGTCAAATTCTGAAGGCTCCAGAGTCAGCAGATGACATCTCTTTATCAGATGCAGGACCCTCATATGAGTCCTCCCCAGACTCCTGGACTGGCCCATGTTCCTCCTCACTGTCCAACTTTGCTACCATCTGTGCAGGCTGCCAGCAGGCCACAACATGCAACATCACTTGTGTCAGGAGTGCTTGTGGTGGGTGGCCCAGGCACTCTTCCAGTGAAAATGGGCTCACAAGCTCCATTTTCAGATGCAACCCTCTGGCAGTGAAAATGGAGCTCAGGAGGGCTGCCTGCAGCCCTCATGAGTTCCATTTTTGGCTGCAATGACCTCCTGCAACCATCTGCCAATGAAAACAGAACTTGGAAGAAAACAGAACTCTGTTTTTGCTGGCAGAGGCATCGCGGGCCAGATCTAAGTACCCCATGGGCTGAATCTGGCCCTGGGCTTTGATTTTGACATACCTGGGTTAAACATACCTAGCACCCTCAATGGTTCATCATACGATTTTGCCTCCTACCCCCTGATCAACTCTGTTGCTCTTCTCTGAACACTTTCTGGAACCTTTTTCTCATCAGCAGGGTTGATTTGTTTGGGCCATAAGAGGTTCAGTCAACACAGAACCCAGATACTTCCTTCCTTCTTGAAATTAGCCCCACATTAGTGGATGGTGGCAGAAGTGAAGACTTAGGATTAGAAACTCTCCTTAGCTAAACGTTTGACAAGTGGAGGTGAGATGAGGTGCCTGAGAGCCATAAAATGGTGATCCATATCAAACATATGTGATGTGGAGCTGGTTTGGAGGATTTGAAAAACAAACAACTGATAGGCTTATGTTAAGGTTTGCAGCACACTTTTTATGTACAATCCCTGTGTACATTTTCACACCTAAAAAGCAGCTCAGCTTCTCTATCTTTCTTCAGTTCAAGCAACCACAGACTCCGTGGCAAGTTGTCCAAAAAACAAACTTGCATTTTAAAGTAAAATACTGCTGGCCATTGATTTTTTAAAAATGCAATTTTTGTTGCCTGTTAATTATAATCCACTGCTGCTAGAGACTCTAGGAAGCAAACAGTGTCACCCTGTGGTTTCTGATTAAAAGGAAGAGGAAAAAAATGATAGTATTGTATCACTTGGAATGGAGAAATATAACTTGGGGTGCTGTCATTAGGGTTTGTTCCACAAATTTCTTCTGTTTAGTTGTTGACCTTCAAGTTTTCTAGTAAGCATCATCATTTTATGAGACTCTGAGAATTAGAATCTTAATATCTACCAACTAAGTTAGAAAAAACTGCTAAATTCTAATAGCAAATGTAATTTTAAGCTTCATGCAAACCAGTTCAATTTTTTTGCAAACAGACACCATTAAATAAATATTTAGAATGTGGAGGAACACTCAGTTAAGTAAACACCCTTTCCCTGTGTTTTCATATTCAAGATTATGAGGGTTGATGGTTTTTAGGGAATAAAATAGTTATTGACATATTCCTTATGCCTTCGCTTCTCCTCCATTTCAAAAGGAGTTGGACATTAATTTTGTGCCCAAATAAATTATTTATTGAATACAGGTAGTCCTCAACTTATGATCACAATTCAGCCCAAAATTTATGTTGTTAAGTGAGGCATTTATTAAGTGAGTTTTGCCCCATTTTATGACCTTGTATCATTGCAGTCACACAGTTGTTAAGTACATCTGACTACCCCATTGATTTTGCTTGTCAGAAGGTTGCAAAAGGGGATTGCAACCGTCATATATATGAGTCACTTGCCAAGCATCTTCATTTTGACCACATGACCACAGGGATGTTGCAACAGTCACAAGTGTGAAAAACGGTCATAAGTCACTTTTTTCAGAGTCATTGTAACTTCGAAGAGTCACTAAATGAACAATTCTAAATCTAGGCCTACCTCTAGTTTAATTCATGCACTATACCAAGTAGCAACTAGCTAGAAAGAAAGAAAGAAAGAAAGAAAGAAAGAAAGAAAGAAAGAAAGAAAGAAAGAAAGAAAGAAAGAAAGAAAGA
>BLBF01000055.1:8924789-8950615 GCA_015471245.1 Laticauda colubrina | reverse complement strand
AGAAAGAAAGAAAGAAAGAAAGAAAGAAAGAAAGAAAGAAAGAAAGAGCAAAACAAATTTTTTTTCCATTGGTATTGGTAGAGTTGCTTATTTTAAAAAATGATTTTTAAAACATATAAAGTAAATACTTAGCAATTAGATGACAGTTTCTATCTCCTCTTTAAAACAAATGATAAAAGACAAAAGATTTATATGATCTGAAGAGAAATGAGAGTATAGTCTATTATTACGCTGAAATGGACAAACTTACCCGAAGATTAAAAGAAAAGGAAGTCTCAAAATATTATACAATCTGGGAAAACTGGTATAATTGGATAGATAATAGAAACCAGCAAGTAAATAGATAAGGAAGGAGGCTTATAAAGAGATTATAATAGGATTATTGACCAGATATATGAAATAAGTATTAGAATATCGTTTGATAAAAAAGCACCGTCTAACTAATTTGTAATGTATATGTTTTTTGTTTTTGTTTCATTTTTAATGAAATGTTTTGTATTTTGAATATATCTTTTTAATGTTTAATAAAGTTTTTTTCTAAATAAAAATAAATAAAACAAATGATGTTGCATAATTTTTCCTGCAAAAATTGCAACTCTTTGCAGGCTAAATTATAAAAAACTGTGTTGTTTTTGAGTTTGCATATGTGTGTCAAATTTAAATTTGTATTTGTATTTAAATGAGAGCTAATAGAGTAGGCTTGATTAAAGAAAGAAATGAAATGAGATAAAAACTGGAATAGCAATGCTGTTGTACAAGGTTTCTAAAAAATGATCTTTAAAGAGAACAATTGTTTCACATGTCATTAGATTATCGAGCAGAACTACTTCACAGTATAAATTAATAATAATTTAAGAGGAATCATTGTTAATCTTTGTTCTAAAGATTTAAATAAGTAGAAAGTGCAACAATTTTGATTGAAGATGTTTAGCAGACTTAATTAGATTAACCTCTGCTAGAAATAAACAGATTTCATGTTGCCTTAATAGATGCTGTTGAGAAGAATCGAGAATGGCTTATTAGAACTGGTAACAATTGTTCCTACATAATTTAAAATTAAAAACTGTTTCAGTTAACACAGGTTTCTCTCTAACCTAAAGGCTAGGTCACACCGGCCAACGGATGCAAAACGTATGTAAAAAGGACACAGCGGATGAGCAAATTTTCCATCCGTTGTTATCCGCTCTCAAAAGTGCCCCAAATTGGCATAAACAGAGCGGACAACAATGGAAAGAAACGGACGTGGGGAGGATGTAGCAGGGATGTAAAGCGGATGTTCGTAGGAAGCCTAGCGGATGCAAGCGGATGGAAGTGGATGACATCTGCAGGGCTTCCGGGGGAGAACAGCGAAGCGGATGCGTAGCGGAAGGAACGGATGCGTAGCGGATGCGTAACGGATGATGTGGATGCATCACAGATGCCTATAGGATGCATAGCGGATGCCTAGTGGATGCAAAGCGTTCACCACGCATGCGGGGAGGATGAATTGCAGAAGCTCCGTGGATATAAAAGGAGGCAGCTCACAAGCAGGTCACCATTCAGAGGAAAGACCTGCTGCCAGAGACATCTTGAGAGAACACCATGGGGAAGAAGAGGAAGCCTGTGCCTACTCCTGCCAGCCCTGGCAAGAAGGACAGAACCACCATCCCACCCCCTGGCACTGACTCTGAAGCTGCTGGTGCTGGTGCTGGTACTGCTGGTGATGCTCCTGGTGCTCCTGCTGCTGCTGGTGGTGGTGCTTCTCCTGCTGCTGGTGCTGCTGGTGCTGCTGGTGCTGCTGGTGCTGCTGGTGCTGCTGGTACTGCTGGTGCTTCTCCTGCTGGTGCTGCCGGTGCTTCTCCTGCTGCTACTGCTGCTGGTGCTGCTGGTGCTGCTGGTGCTGCTGCTTCTCCTGCTTCTCCTGCTGCTGCTGCTGCTGTGATGGACCAGCACCATGGCCCTCAAAGCCCTGCTGCTGAAGGCCCTGAAGCCTCTGCCAGAGGAAGGAAGAGGCAAGCCAAGGGGAAGGGAGAGAGGAAACAGTACTCCATTTCTGAAGACCATGAGGAGGAGGTGCTGGAATGGCTGAGGGAGAATGAGTACCTGTGGAGGAAAGGCCACAAGTTCTATCGCGACACCAAGAGGAAGAAGGCAGCGTGGAGAGAGAAGGCAGAGAGCCTGGGCTACACTTCAGATGTACTCCTTGGATGGTGGAAGCACATGCACACCTGGTATGGCAAGCTGCACCTGAAGAAATCCGGGCAAGCTGCTGTCAAGCTAACTGACTGGGAGACCTATGTCATGGCCAGAAGCAGCTTCCTGGAGGGTGAGATCCACCACCAAGGAGCAGCCCCTTTATCAACCCTCTCCCTCAGAAAGCCCACAGAGAGCCACTCCTCTTCCAGCCAGGAGACAGCTACCTTGTCCAGGCAGGTGTCTTTGGAGGGCCCCATGACAGAGACCCCCACACACAGCTGCACTCCCCATGCCGGAGGACGTGGAAGATCCCCTGTCTCAGATGGAGCAAGAAGAAGCAGCCACCAGAGACCAACCCACGTGCACCCCCAGCTCCACCTCCACAGAAAGCAGGCAGAGAGGCAGACTGGAGGGACAAAGCCACACTGTCCTATTGGACATCAGGGATACAATCAAAGCCAGCACAGATCTCCTCTCCCAGCTGGTCCACTTCGACATACCATCCTCCAACTGCAAGCCCTTCATCACGTATTTGAGCCAGACCCTCATGGACATGCCCGAGGCCCAGTACCAGGTGATGAAGGAGAGGATCACAGCTCTTCTGCCCCACCCTCCAGGCCCAGCTGAACCTGCTCCTACCCACTCCAGGTCTGCTCCTCCACCCCAGCCGATGTCACAGCCTTTCCACGGATTTCAACAGCCCCTCGCCTACCAAGCCTACCACTACCAGGACTTCCCACAGCAGAGGCAGCCCTTCCCAGTCCAGGCCCAGGTTCCTCGGATGCCACAGATGCCCCAGACACCTCAGCTGACCCAGCTGCAGACCAGATAGCCCCATTACACTCCTCCTTCCTCCACCCCACAACCAAGCCCTTCCTCAGAACATCTGTCATCAGTGTTGGGCCTCACATCCCAGATCCTTGAGGAAGTGCCTCTCAACCTCACGGGACTGAGTCAGCTCTCTGAGAGCTTCCTGCACACACCATCTCCTGTTGTACTCTCAGGGCCAGGCACCCCAATGGCGCCTCAGACCAGCACTCCAGCAACAGCCACCTCCACAGTCCCTAGCCCCTTTACATCTGAGACCATGGGCATGCCTCAGAGTGACTGAAAAGAGTGCCAGAGACAGAGTTGTTACCTGCTCACTTTATCTTTGCTTAAGACACTTTACTTGGGTCATTTTCCTTTTTAATATAGTCATACAGTTTGTTATTAATAAAGGTTATCGTTGCTTCACACACTTGGTTCATTTTATTTACTTAATAAAGTGTTGGGGGAAACTTTGAAAAAACTTTGAAAAAAAACATTGCATGCTTGTGGGATTGGTAAGGATAGCTGTGGGATGGATAGCTATGGGATGGGTAATGATAGCTGTGGGATTGGTAAGGATAGCTGTGGGATGGATAGCTGTGGGACAGATAAGGATAGCTGTGGGATAGATAAACCTCCAGCGCAAGCATAGTGGGACTGTATGGTCCACCCTCCCAGCTGCCACACATATGGCCCTTTATTATCAATAACAATTTAATCATTGATCCACACATTTCAACACAAACAAAACTCTTTATTAATGCCCTATTAATTGTAAGGCCACTCAACATACATGACACAATCTCATCAGTGTGCTTCCCATCCACGTGCTTCCCATCTATGGTTCCAACGGTGTGGGGAAAGTTCCACCTCTGATACCACTGTTCTGCAACTTTCCTCCAGCCTTCTTTAGTGGTGGGGCACTGGAGAGCTCCTCCACGTATTCTTCGATGATGGCCTGCACCACTTCTCTGACCACAATGCTGATGATGTTGTGTGGCACCCTCCAGGCATACTGCATTTTTATGTACATGGTCCCAGAGGCCAGGTGACGCAGAGTCAGTGCCACCTTCAGTCCAGGGTCTAGGCTGGGATGGAAGTTGGTGTTTGCCTTGGTCAACCTGGGTCTCAGATGCTCCACAACTTCGTCAAACATGGCTGGTGGCACTCATGAAGTGCTGGAATGCACAAGTGTCTTCATTTCTCAGCTCCACCATCAGCTTGTCATACAGTCCAAACTCCACTCTTCTCCCGATCCATCGTCAAACCCAGACAGTTCTTGGACGTCTCCTTCTTCTCTTTGTGTAGAAAAGGTGAAACAGTCTGAAGAGGGTTTGGTTCTGGTGTTGAATGATGGCGGCTACCAAAAGGAGTGTGCGATGATCCATGGTGGAGATCAATGGATGATGTGGAAGAGCAAGAGCAAGGCTGAAGAGGTCTCCACACCAGGGCTGCTGGACTGAAAGTGAGATCCAGGTGATTTCCTCCCCCTTTTTATAGGAAATGTCGGTTTTCCGCTAGGTGTCCTTCCACATACTCTAGACATACTCCAGACATCCTTAATATCCGAGATATGTCCCATATATGAATATTTTGTCCATTTTAATGCTTTCTATATGAGCAGCATCCGCTTTCATCCTTTCTATGTCCGTGCTACTAACGCTGTGTGGACGTTCCACGTACCTTTCGCTTCCTTCCTCTTTCCGCTTTCCGCTGGAGCAGAAGTGAGTTGCGCGGATGGCCAGAGGATGCCGAGAGGATACATCGGACATGAAACGGATGACAACGGACGTAGAACGTTTGTTGCCTGTATGTGTCACGGATGTAGATCGTACGGGGTGGAAAGTTCATCCGCTCAAAAAGTTTTGTGCAGCTCAAAACTTTTTGAGCGGATGAAATAGCAGTCAATGGATGTTTGACGGATAGAGCATATGAAAGACGCACACAGAGAGTACAGAATGGATGCATCGCGTTTTCCAATGGATGGCAAGCGTTTTTGTCCATTTTACATCCTCTTTGCATCCATTGGTTCAGTGTGACAGGGGCTCAAGGTATAACTTGAAATTCACATTTTTTCAGATTTTGAAAATACAGTTGAACAATTATACTAGATAGAGGAGCAACAGAAATCTGAACAAAAATATTATTATTCACAAAAAAACATGCACAAAAGGACTTTAGGAGAATTGTTTAAAACTCAGTGTACATTTTCAAAAATTGTAAGCAGCAATATATACTTAGGAGAGCTACATACAAACAGGCATATAATGTCAAAACAAATAAACACACAGGACCACAGAATGGGATGGGGCTGCAAGTATGAATGGAAATATGAGAAACAGAGAAAAACATTAAATATCTGCCTATCTATTCCAGTCTTGAAAAGAACACAGGCTTTCTTGTGAAAAAGCATGCAAAAACAAATAGAAACACAATACCAGAAGTGTTCAATCCGGAAAGAAGCACATGAGACCGGGTTCCAACAACAAGTCTTTATTTCAAACTGCTAGGCAAAACATACGGAACCCAGCCCAAGCTGCGGCAGCCCTTTATATAGCGGCTTGCCTGCCGGCTTGTGGCCAATGACACCTGTTTAATTCTTCCCGCCACTTGATGGCTTCCCAGATTGGTTCCTGGTGAACCAATCTGTAAGTGGCCTTTTTGGCCAATCAGAATGAAAGACTTGGAACCTACCAAATTCCATACAGAACATCCCTCCCCCTTTAGTTCAGTCCAACGTGAGTGATGTAGTCGCGCAGGTAGGTGGGGCTTTTCCTAGTTCTAGTTGACCTGCGCAGCTTAGTCTTGTTTTGGTCTTCAATCGGTTCGGACGGGATCGCTGCTTCTCTCGACCTTCTCCATGGAACCTCCTGGAAGGGTGAATCAGCCATGCCACTCCCGCCTGAGTCTCTCGGGCCGGTTGAGATGGCTACGCCGCTCTATCCTGGTTTGGCCGGGTTGGTTGAGCTGGCCTGGCTGCCACCTTCCAGGAAGGCCTCGCTTCGCTCTCCTGCTTCCGGACTTCTTTCTTGGGGTTCATCTAACCATGAGTGCTCTTTTTGTTTGATTAGATTGTCGTTTTGCATAGTTTGTTGTCTTGTTATGGGAGGTTTGTCTCTCCCTTTTTTATTTATTTGTATTTCTCCCCCCCCCCCTTGGTTGTTTTATCATCGGAATTTATTATTTTCAGTTCTGTGGCAGTTTGTCTTTCGAGACTGCAGGAACAAAACTGGTCTATATGCTGCTTCCATTCCCTCCCATCGTCTAACGTTAGTCAGTAGGACCTGGGGCCTGTGACTTGTGTGATGGTGGCTGACAGCCTTAGCGGGTCCCCGGTGAAGTTCTTGGCATAGACTAGGTCGCCGATTTTGAAGGTACAGTACTTGCTGGAGGAGTCCGGGGGCTTATCCCACGTGTAAGTGGGGTGTAACCTGTCCAGGTAAGACAGTAATTTCCTACCCACTAAAAGTTCAGCCGGGCTTTTATTTGTAGTTCTACTAGTGGTAATATGTTGCAAGGTTAGAAGTCGGTTGAGTTTGTCCTGCATGTCCCCCTTGTCCATTCTCTCTAGGGCCTCTTTAGTATGCCAAACCATTTGTTCAGCCCTGCCATTCACAGCTGGGTGGGCCGGCGCGGTTAAGGTGTGATGGATACCCTGGGCAGCCAGGTATTGTTTGAACTGCAAGACGGTAAATTGAGGCCCGTTGTCCAAAACCAATACATCAGGTAGTCCATGCGTCGCAAACAGTTTGTCGAGCTGTTTCATAACAGCTACGGTGGTTGTGGAAGCTATGAGGATGACTTCCAACCAGTTTGAATATACATCGACTACAATGAAAAAGGTGTTCCCCTTCATTGGCCCAGCGAAGTCAATGTGCACTCTAGACCATGGACCCCGGGAAGTTTCCCGTCCCTGATTGGTGCCTGTGGGGGGGTAGGCCTTGATTTCTGATAGGCGTGGCATGTTGCAACGCAGCGTTCAATGTATTTGTCCAGCCCTGGCCACCAGACGTAACTCCTGGCCAGGGCTTTCATTTTGACTATGCCCGGGTGTCCCTCGTGCAACATGCCCAGGACGTCTTCTTGGAGGCTGCTTGGGATTACCAGCCTGTCACCCCATAAAATGCACCCCTTTTCAATAGACAGTTCGGTCTGTCTGGCATGGAAAGATTTAAAAGTCTCAGTTTTTTTGTTTTCCTCCATCCAGCCTTTGCCTACTCAGTTCAGTATGTGCGCTTTCAAAGGGTCTTTGGCTGTGGCTCTCGCGACATCGGCTGCAGTCAGCGGCAGCTCCGGGCAGGTCTCAAGCTGAAATGTGAAGGTAGTTGGGGCAGGGTCGTCCTCTGTGACAGGCAACGGGGAATGGCTCAGGGCATCAGTGTGCGAGATTGCTTTGCCAGGTCTGTGGAGTAGGGTGTAGGAATAGGCAGCGAGGAATTCAGACCAACTTGTCATTCTAGGAGACAGAATATTCAGGGTTGGCTTGTTTCCCGCTAGGATTCCAAGGAGAGGCTTGTGGTCAGTTACAATAGAAAAGGGTCTACCGTAAAGGTACTCATGGAATCGCTTGACTCTGGTGACGATTGCTAGGGCTTCTCGATCAAGTTGGCTATAATTGTGTTCCGCCTTGGAGAGCGTCTTGGAGTAAAAGGCGACTGGTGCCTCTCTGCCATCTGGAATTGGTGACTCAGGATGGCGCCGACCCCAAAAGGCGAGGCATCGCAGGTGACCGTCAGAGGCAGGGTATTGCTAAACTGGATAAGAATGGTGTCTGACATTAATAGGTCCTTAATACCTTGGAAGGCTTTCTGTTCCCGGTAGCCCCATGTCCAAGCGTTTTTTTTATCTAGCAGTCGATGTAGGGGTTCTGCTATTGTCGCCTTATGGGGCAGGAACACGTTGTAAAAGTTTATGAGGCCTAGGAACGCCTGGAGATCGGTTTTGTTTTTGGGTCTGGGAACGTCTTTGATAGCCTTCACCTTCTTTTTGGTGGGGTGAATGCCTTGCTCATTGATTAAATAGGCCAAAAATTCAACCCGGTTAGTGGCCAGTTCACATTTTTCCTTCTTTACTTTTAGACCTGATTTTTTAAAGCATGTTAATACTTCTCTGAACCTGATCTCTAGCTGGTTGGCATTTTTTGCTGAAACCAGTACATCGTCAAAGTATGGGATGACACCTTTGATTCCGTTTAGTAGTAGTTCTATGAGGCTTTGGAACACGCCTGGGGCAACGCTAACACCGAATTGGAGACAGTTACATTTGAATGCCTCTCTATGCGTTACTATCGTTTGTGTCTCTGCTGTTATGGGATCAACGGGTAGCTGTTGATAAGCCTGTGCTAGGTTGAGTTTTGTGAATATTTTTCCTCCCCCTAGCGAGTGCAGTAAATATTGCACTATTGGCACTGGGTATGCACTTTGTTGGAGCGCGTGGTTCAGGGTTGCCTTATAGTGCCCAAAGATGCGCACTGACCCATCTGGCTTCACCAGTGTGACGATAGGGGTTTCCCATTTGGCGTAGTCGATTGGTTCTAAAACCCCTTGTGCTATCAACTTATTCAGCTGTTCGTCAATTTCGGTTTAAATGCGAATGGGACGCAACCGGCCTTTAAATGAATGGAGGCTATTTTCGGGTCTAGGCTAAATGAAATTAGGGTCCCCTTGTACTTGCCTAGAGTCCCATCGAAAACGCCTTGGAATTCTTGGAGTAGGCTCTCCTCCCAATTGGTTGTGGCGATGCGGTTGATCCCGGTCATCCCGATTCCCAGAGGCATGAACCATTCAATCTCTAAGAGGCTAGGGTGGTCGCGGTCAACGATAGTCAGAGGCAAGACTTCAGCGTGGTGTTTAAATTCAACTAAAAAATATCCAAGGCCAACTACTGGGATTCGATTTCCCTGATAGTCTTTTAGCACTAGTTTTTGTTTCTGTAGTTCTTTCTGCTTAATATTCGGAATTAGGCGCTGGATGGTATTCCAGGATACCATCGATAGGAATGACCCTGATTCGACTTCCATCTCGCAGGGTCTCCTCTCGATGCTCACCTCTATCCAAATCTTCTTTCCGCTTTCTGCCCTGGCATTGTCGATGGTGACTGTCTGATGAGTTTCTTCCCTGTCACCGGTTCTCTTATTGTGGTTCCATTTGTTGCTGGCTTGTCTGTCATCATGTTTGGGGGGGGGGGGGCTGTCATGTCTTTCTGGACTATAACTCTTTTTGTTGCGGCAGACCCTTTCAATGTGCCCCCTTTTATTACAAGCCCAGCATATTGCGTTGAGGAACCTGCATTCAGACCGCGGGTGATTGCCTCCACAGCCCGCACATTGAAATTCCTGCCGATTCCTCCTCTTTTTGCACCATTTTCTATCTGAATAGTCTATGGACATCTTCATCATCATCTTTGGTGTCACTCTGGGTTTCGATGTCCTCGTGGTGGGTTGTCACTGAGGGCTGTTTCTTTCCTCCCTCTGCCTTCTTCTCCCTGGTTTGGGTTGGCAGGTCTGGAACTGCGTTCATTTGCCACATGGTGGCTGCTGATTTCTTTGCTCCTCCGGTGGAGATTGCCTCAGCAATGGCCTCGGCCACGGTTATGTTCGGCCTATTCAGTAGTTTGCTCTGAAGGGTACAAAATCAGCCTCATTTGAAGGAAACAGAGGAGAATCTAATGAAGAACTGAACAAACTTCTTGTATGAGAAGCGAAACATCTTCAAGGAAAAACAAAGAAAGTCCAATTGCCTTTTGGAAAAAAAACACCTTTGGGCTAGCAAGATAATAATTTGAGAGAATTAACTTCATATTCTCAATGTTTATTAGAGATTCTCAATCATCCAAGTTATAGTTGTTCCAAATACCGTATATACTCGCATATAAGCTGACTTTAGAACGCTTTTTTTTCCCCCAAATTTGGGGGTCGGCTTATATGCGAATAAATCTGGCTGCCCGACTTCGCGCAATGAGAGCCAAGACTCTCATTGCCTTCGCAGGCAGTGGCTTGACAGCGTAACGCTCCCAAGGTGAACTGTTTTTTGAGAATCTTATCTGTAATTTTCCCACATTGTTATCTTAACTGTTTTTGAGAATATTAACTCTCAAAGGTGCTTTTTCAAAAGGCAACTGGGCTTTCTTGGTGTTTTTTCTTGAACACATTTCATGACAAATCCAAGGAGCTTCTTTGCAGTTTAGTTCTCAGAATCTTCCAAGAGAACTGAACAATTGAACTCTGAGAACTAAACTCTGAGGATCTGAAGATGCTTCTTGTATGAGAAGCGAAAAGTTTTCAAGGGAAAAAACCCCCAATACAGTCTGGTTACCTTTTGGAAAAAGCATACCGTATATACTCGCGTATAAGCCGATCTCGCATATAAGCCGACCCTTTAAAAACTGCCCCAAAATGAGCATTTTTGAAAAAACTTGCATATAAGCCAACCCCCAAATACCATGGTGAACGCTTTTTTTTCCCCCAAATTTGGGGGTCGGCTTATACGCGAATAAATCTGGCTGCCCGACTTCGCGCAATGAGAGCCAAGACTCTCATCGCCTTCACGGGCAGCGACTTCGTGCGATGAGAGTCACTGCCCGGCGAAGTCTTGGCTCTCATCGCATGACCAAGACTCTCATCGCACGAAGCCGTGCCCAACCTCATCCGGAGGCATGAGTTTTATAGGAGGGATCAGAAGGAAGGTGAAAGTATCGTAGACTTCGTGTTGGCCCTAAGGAACATCGGGGGTGCATGCAGATTCTCCGACATGGACGAGGCTATGAGAGACCGGTGGTTCTCGGATTAAGAGACCCTGTGCTCCATAGCCAACTGATGGCGCAAACAGACATCACAGTCACAGAAGTCATCGCCGAAGCCACCGCAGCCAAGGCTGCGAAAAAGTCAGCAGCCAAAATGCAGCAGATGAACATGGAAGCCAACCCAGTTCTGGACAAAAGACCAGAAGCGAGCCAGAAAACAATGACCACACACCACGGGAACATCGATTCCCCTTCCGAGACCGAAGAGGAGGATGAGGAACAGATCCACAGACTCCAGTTGGAACGAGACCGACGAGAGTGGAGAGGTCGTAAGTCAGGGTTTCAGTGCGCTGGGTGTGAAGGAAACCACCCCCGTTCAGATTGCCGGTTCCTAGATGTCATATGCCGACACTGTGAGAAAAGGGGGCACATTGCAAAAGTCTGCCAAAACAAGAGGACTTATAGCCCGAGGTGACATGACAGCACCCCCTCCAGAACCAGAGACTGGCACGCAGAGAACTGGTGGAGCCGCGAAGGCAGGAACAAACAGCTCAGCGAAAACTGCCGTAAGGAGGAGACCCACCAGACGGTCACCATCGGGCATTTGAACACAACCAATGCCCGAAAAGTGCACGTGCTGGTAAAAATTGAAGGCCAGGAGTGCAACATGGAGGTGGATTCCAGATCCTATCACTCCATGGTCTCCTGGAAAACAATCAAGCGTCTGGTACCCAGCATACACAGACAGGATTTGGAAAGCCAGAGACTGACCCTAAAAGATTACCAGGGGAACCAGATCCCCATGGTTGGAATCGGACACTTTCACATAAAGTTCAAAGAACATGCAGAGGTACTCCCACTGACTATCATGGATCAAGACCTCCCAAGCCTGCTGGGACTGGAATGGTTCGCGCCATTAGGAATCAAGGTGACTGGCATCAACCACATTGATGACACAGACTGGGAAGAGAACATCATGAAGGACTTCCAGGAGGTCTTCAATGGTGAACTAGGCAAGTACCGGGGGTCCCCAATATTGTTCAACTTGAACCCAAATATTACCCCGATCCACCTAAAACCGAGGCGAGTCCCATTCGCCCTCAAGCCTAAAATCGATGAGCAATTGGACAAACTCATCACCCCTAGGGGTCCTGGAGCTGATAGACCATGCATGGTGGGAAACCCCAATAGTCACCCTGATAAAACTGGACGGGTCAGTGAGAATCTGAGGTGACTACAAGGCCACCATCAACCATGCGCTGCAGCAGAGTGCTTACCCCATCCCGTTAGTACAGCACCTCCTACATTCACTAGGGGGAGGAAAAGTCTTTGCAAAGCTCGACCTGGCGCAGTCATACCAACAGCTGCCAGTCGACGCCGAGACTGCTGAGGCACAAACCACTGTGACCCACCGGGGGGCATTCCTGTGCAAGAGGCTCCAGTTTGGAGTCAGCGTGGCACCAGGAGTATTCCAGTGTCTAATGGAATGACTATTGCAGGGAATAAAAGGGGTGGTGCCCTACTTCGATGATGTCCTGGTGTCAGCAAAGAACAAAAACCAACTGGGGAGCCGCCTAAGGGAATCCTGCAAAAATTTAAAAACTCAGGACTAAAAGTAAAAAAAGAGAAGTGTCAACTATGCACAGAAAAAGTAGAGTTCCTGGGGTACCTGGTTGACAAAAATGGAATCCACCCCACTGAGAAAAAGGTTAAAGCCATCAAGGAGGCTCCGAGACCACAAAATAAAGCGGAACTGCAGGCTTTCCTAGGACTCATTAACTTTTATAATGTTTTCTTGCCCCAGAAGGCAACAATGGCGGAGCCTCTTCATAAACTACTGGACAAGACAGCCACCTAGTCCTGGGGCAAGCGGGAAGAAACCACATTTCAAAAGATAAAAGACTTACTCACATCAGAATCAGTCCTCATACAGTATAGTGAAACCCTACCGCTGACCGTTACCTGCGAAGCTTCACCTTTCGGCGTCAGAGCCATCCTAAGCCACACTCTGCCAGATGGGAGAGAAGCACCAATCGCATTATTCTCCAAGACATTGTCCAAGGCAGAGAGGAATTATAGCCAGCTGGACAAGGAGGTGCTAGCAGTGATCACCGGCATGAAGCGGTTTCATGAATACCTATATGGTAGGATGTTCTCACTTATCACTGACTAGGAATACTGGCAGGGAACAAGGCCACCCCAAACATTTTGTCTCCCTGGATGACAAGGCGGTCCAAATTCCTTGCCACCTACAATTATCAACTAATACACCGACCAAGAAAAAGCATCGCACACACAGACGCACTGAGCTGTTCCCCCCTACCCGACCAGGAAGACGACCCAGCACCTACCACCTCTATACTACAGATAGAAACACTACCCAACCCACTCATGACTGCATCAGACATTGCCAGAGATACTATTAAAGACAGGCAACTGGCGCCAGTTTTGAACTGGGTGGGAAAAGGGTGTCTGGAAACCGATGGCAGGGAACAGTTTAAACCTTTCCAGAACCGTCAGACTGAAATTTTTACACAAAGAGGTTGCATATTATGGGGGGGAACAGAGTGGTGGTCCCGGAGATATTACGAAAAAGAGTACTGGCTACGCTGCATGAGGGACACCCAGGCATCATCTGAATGAAAGCCCTGGCCAGGAGCTACACTTGGTGGCCAGGGATGTACAAAAACATTGAGACATGGGTGACAACATGTGAAAAATGCCAGAAAGCCAAACCAAACCCCCCTTCTGCCCCCACCTCAAATGGGAGACCCCCAGGGGACCGTGGTCAAGGATCTATATAGATTTTGCCGGACCCACAAAAGGACACACATTCCTAATAACTGTCGACGCTTACTCGAATTGGCTGGAAGTAAGCGTCATGAAATCCACCACCACGGAGGCTGTCATGAAAAAACTAACAGAACTGTTTGCCACCCATGGACTACCGGGCTTACTAGTGTCAGACAATGGCCCGCAATTCACGGCATTGTCATTTGAAAAATTTCTCGCCAAACGGGGTATACGACATGCATTAACAGCACCCGCTCACCTGGTGGCGAACAGGTGGGCAGAACGAATGGTTTGTTACACAAAAGACACACTAGAAAAGATGGACACTGGCGACATACACGACAAAATAAATAAGATGCTCATGATACAACACATAACACCCAGCACTACTACCAACAAAAGCTCAGCAGAACTACTCATGGGCAGGAAATTATTATCACAACTAGACAGAATGCACCTAACATAGAACCCCAAGAAACCACCAAACTCGTCTAGTAAATACTGAATATTTACACCGGGAGACACAGTCTATGCCAAAAATTTTACAGGGGACCCACTCTGGGTACCAGTCAAAATAACCCAGGTAACGGGTCCCTGGTCGTACCAGTTAGAGACAGAAGATGGAAGAAGCTGGAAATGGCACATCGACCAAATGAGATCGAGAACAACCACCGACATTATGGGAAATGCACAAAGAACACTAATAGACACGAATAAAAAAACCAGAGGGGGTGGGGAGAAACCCCGAACAATAACCAAAAGGGGGGAGAAAACCCCTCTGAAAAACAACAACCCGAACAACCCCAAACAATGCCAATAGGCAGAAAAATAAACCAACTCTACTCACCGGCAGACAATTTCGGCAGAAGTGAACCGGCAGCGATCAAGGAACTAGAGGCCTCACCTGGAAGAAGCAGCCAAGCCAGCTCGACCAGCCCGGAGAAACCAGGAGGGAGCAGTGGAACCGACAACTCAACTGGCCCAGATAAACCAGGCGAGAGTTGCAGCAACAGGCCTGACTCACCCTTCCAGGCGGTTCCATCGAGAAGGAGGGAGCAACAAGGATCCCGTCCGAACCAGTCAAAGACAATGCCACAACTGAACCGCGCAGGTCAAATAGAAACATCAAAAGCCCTACCTACTTACGTGACTATGTTACATAGGTTGGACTGAACCAAGAGGGGAGGGGTGTTCTATATTAGCATACTCGAAATACCCCAATCCAATTGGTCCAGAAACACTACGAACTGATTGGCTGAAGGAAGTACTGTGATTGGCTCACTCTGAATCAACCGCGATTAGCCAGGCCGACCACGGGAAATTCAGAGAGCCGTCATTGGCCAGCAAGCAATGAGCAGTCCCTATTTAAAGGGCTGCCGCAGCACTGAGCAGCAGCACAGATCAAAGCAACTAATAAAGAGCTGACAAGTCACACTGCTCTCGAGTCTCTTTCCCCTGATCTAACAGTATGAAAAGCAGCTAGGTGACTTTGGGCCAACTAGGAGACTATGAGTTCTAGTCCTGCCTTAAGCCTGAAAACTGATTGGATGACTTGGGACCAATCACCAGAAGATGGTGAGTCCTAGTCACACTTTAATCATGAAAGCTGGCTGGTACTTTGGACCAATCACAGGAGACAATAATTCTAGTCCCACCCTGAATTAGGCATGAAAGCCAGCTATATAGCTTTGGACAAGTCACTCTTTCTCAGCCCAGCCCACCTCACAAGGTTGGGGGGAAACAGGAGGAGGAAGGAATATTAAGAAGGCCAGATGCCTCGAATTATTTATTTCAAACAAATAATGAAAATGGGATTAAAAATATTTTTTATAAAAAAGGTAGTGTGTATAAAGTAAGACACTTTCTCCATAAGATATTTCTCCCATATCAGAAGGACTTGTGACATCATTCCTTACATACAGAAGCTGAATTCATTTACTTCAATACAAGGTGAAGACATTAGAATAGAATTCTTTTATTGGCCAAGTGTGATTGGACACACAAGGAATTTATCTTGGTGCAAATGCTCTCAGTGTACATAAAGGAAAAGATACATTCATCAAGAGTCAAGAATCATAAGGTCCAACACTTAATAATAGTCACAGGGTACAATAAGCAATAAAATCATACTAGAAAACAGTCAGTATAAATTGTAAGGATACAAGCAACAAAGTTACAGTCACACAATCACAAGTGGGAGGGGATGGATGATAAGGAGCGATGAGAAGATTCACAGTAATAGTAGTGCAGACTTTGTGTTGAAGGAATTATTTGTTTAGCAGAGTGATGGCTTTCGGGAAAAAACTGTCCTTGTGTCTAGTTGTTCTGGTGTGCAGTGCTTTATAGCGTCGTTTTGAGAGTAGGAGTTGAAACAGTTTATGTCCAGGATGTGAGGGGTCTTTGAATATTTCCTCCTTTTGACTCGTGCAGTATACAGGTCTTCGATTGAAGGCATGTTGGTCGTAATTGTTTTTTTCTGCAGTCCTAATTATCCTCTGAAGTCTGGGTCTGTCCTGTTGGATTGCAGACAGTTATAGAAGTGTAGTATAGACTCAGTGATTCCTCTGTATAACTGTATCAGCAACTCCTTGGGCAGTTTGAGCTTTCTGAGTTGGTGCAGAAAGAACATTCTTTGTTGTGCTTTTTTGATAACATTTTTGATGTCAGGTATCCATTTTAGGTCATGTGATATTGTAGGACCTAGAAATGTGAAGGTCTCTACTGTTGACACTGTGTTGTCCAGTATTGTAAGAGATGGTACTATGGGAGGGTTTCTTCTACAATTAAAAATAAATGGAACATCTTGTCCTACGCTCGGGGTGGGCTTCAAAAATTCTAGGAAAGAGTTCCTTGCCCGGTTGCTGTATGGGTGTGGCCATGGTGAGTATGGCCTAGTCAGCCTCCTGTACCATGGCGGGGGGTGGGTAAGAGTTTTTGCCCTCCAAAGGCTCTGGAGGCTTTCCTCGAGCCTCCGGAAGGGCGAAAACAGCCTCCTCAGATTCTGGAGGCTCTCTGGAAGCCAGAAATGAGTCTATTTCTAGCCTTCCTAAACTTCCAGGAAACCCGTTTGCACCCTTCCCGAGCCTCCGTGCATGCCCTGCACTTACCTGCATCCAAAACGGGCCATGTGGGGACTCCTGGGAGGGGAAGGGCAGGGCAGCCGAGGCCAGCTAGGAGTGGAATTTGGTGAGTTCTCCAAACTGCATAGAATCCTAGCTAGGGGCTCTCCCGAACCCCTGTAAACCCTCAGCAGCCCACCCTTGCCTATGCTGTGAGTCCAGGATTAAAACACATAGTCCCTTCTTTTGGCAGCTTGTGTCCAGTAGTTGCATGCTCTTGCTCTTGCAACTACGTTGGGTTTTTTTTGTTTGTTTTTTTGTTTTACTTTGACTGCTGGAAAATAAAATAGATCTTATTATGTTGATGATGCCATGAGGTGGGGTAAGGTTTTGTGATTTTTAATGTTGTGGATTTTTAATGTTGCAAGGCACCAGAATCACTGGTGTGTGAATTGGGCGACCATATACATTTGCTAAACAAACAAATGAAAATATTGTTGGTTTTCCCAGCAAAACCAAGAGCTGACAGAGCTTCTGTTTTTAACCCAAAACCATCATAGCATCATGGAGCACCTGTGTCCAAAGAGGCAGGAAAATCCAGCACATTTGAACATTAAATAAATAAATAAATAAGCAAGCCATCCAGAGTTATCTTATAGGAAAACCCAGCAAATTTAAACAAACAAATAAATAAGGAAGCCACCCAGAATCATCTTATAAAGGAGATGGGCAACAATTAAATAGATAAATAAATAAAATAAACATTTTCTTTGGAAAGTTGCCTTCAATGGATCCTCTGGGAATTGGAATTTCTTGCCATTGGCCAGAAAAGAAAAGGTTTTTTTTTCTTTTCAATCAATCAATTAATCAGAATAGAGCTGGAAGATCTTCTATTCCAAGCCCCTTGTCAAGCAGGAGACTATTCCATTTCAGAGAAGTGACTGTCCAATCTCTTCTAGAAAACCTCCAATGAGGAAGCAGCAGCTACAACTTCTGAAGGCAAGCTGTTCCACTGGTTAATTGTCCTCACTGTTAGAAAGTTTCTCCTCAATTGCAGGTTGCTTCTCTCCTTGATCACTTTCCATCCATTGTTTCTTGTCCTGTCCTCTGGTGCTTTGGAGAATAGATTGACCCATGGATGGGATTCAAAAATCCCAGCAACCAGTTCACTGCCCAGTTGCTGGGTGGGTGTGGCCATGGCAGGCGTGGCCTACTGGAACTTCTGGGAGGACCATTTTTTCACCTTCTCAAGGGTCCAGAGGCTTCCCTCAAGCCTCTGGGAGGGCAAAAATGGCCTCCTCAAGCTCTGGAGGTCTCCCGGAAGCTGGAACAGGTCCATTTCTGGACTTCCAGTACTTCTGGAAGGGCCATTTTTTTCACCTTCCCAAGCATCCAAAGGCTTCCCTCGGGCCTCTGGGAGGGTGAAAATGGCCTCTCCCGGGCTCTGGAGGCTCTCCATAAGCCAGAAACAGGCCCATTTCTGGATTTCCAGTACTTCCAGAACACCTGTTTTTCCCCCTCTCAGAGCCTCTGTGTGGACCCTGCATTTACCTGCATCAAAAATGGACCACATGGAGACTCCTGGGAGGGGTGGGATGGGATGAGCATGGAGGGATCAGCCAGTTGGTTTAAATACCGGTTCATCTAACCAGATGCAAATTTATCATCCAGTTCACCTGAACTGGAAGAATCCCACTCCTGGGTTGACCCCTTCTTTATGGCAGCCCCTCAAATACTGGAATACTGCTATCATGGCCCTCCTAGTCCTTCTTTTCTCTAGACTAGCCAAACCCAAATCCTGCAATGGTTCCTCCTATGTTTTAGTTTCCAGGCCTTTAATCCTCTTAGTGTCGGGCTCCGAGTTCGCTACAGAGCCCATCAGCTCCGAAGACACCTCACAGCAAGTCAGCTGGCAGTGGAAAATATCACCTTAGCTCTGTTGACTCTGGATCTGTATTCCTGCTTACATGCTAGCCTACGGTGCTGAAGATTGTCTTTGAATGATTCAGCAGAGCTGCGAGCTGCAGGATGGATTCTGAAACAACTGCAGCCTGAAGGATGGATTCTGCAATAACTGCGGCCTGAAGGATGGATTCTGCAATAACTGCGGGGCTGCAGGATGGATTCTGAAACAACTACAGGGTTGCAGGATGGCTTTTTTCATATATTTATGTGGTGCATATTGTTAGAGGGGGTTGGGGCACATATAGATGGTAATTAGGCATTGAGTTAAGACATGGTAAAGATGGCACAGGTGGGGATCAGTTAGTGGGAGTCAGAATAGGTTAGGGATGTAGACATGGTATAGGGTTAATAGCATTTAGCAATAATAGGTTAGGCGTGGCCAGAACTAGAACTGCGTATAAGCCTGGGTGTGGTGGGGTGTGTCTCATGATAATGATAATAAAAGGAAAGAGAGCAAACTCAAACCCAATACTAACCTTGCTTGGCTTTTGTTGTTTGCTGAGATATTAAATAAACCATCATTGTCCTAAAGAGGAGCTGGAGTTTGTATTCATTTAAAGACAAATCTTCAATACTCAAGGACTGGCTGAGACTTAATTGCTCTTCATCGCATTTTTTTCCATCATCTTTTTTTGGGGGGGTAATGTGGTGACCAAAACTGGATGTAGAAACTGATCAGCGCAAGGAAACCTTCATCCCTAAGATAACCTGATGCTTTTTTGCCTTGATCTTCTTCCATCTTCTTACAAAGCTTCCATTATTCTTCCCAAAGCACCTCGGTCTAATTACTTCTTTTGTCAGAGACAAGATGATAACCCCATAAAGCAAAATCACACTGTTTCCCTCTGTTGTTTCGGAATGCGCCATTGTCCTCGCGAAATTCAGAAACCCTTGTCAATACAGCAGCCAAGGGAAGTGGGGAAATGAAAGAATTTGAAGAGGTCACCAAAGCAATGTGGCTAGCCTGCCTGCACTTCTGATAGTCTTAAAAGCCCTTGTTAAGTCACCCAGACTAATTAGTTCCTTTAGACTGGCAATCAGAAAAATCTCTTGACTGCCACCTGCTTGGCAGTACAATTCCTTAAAGAGGAAGATAAATCTTCATCAGAGAATATTCAAATAGTCCTCCACTTAGAACCATTCATTTAGCGAGCAAAGCTACAACAGCACTGAAAAAAAGGGACTTGCAACCAGTCCTCACACTTACGACCATCACATTCCTGTGGCCACATGACCAAAAATATGGATGCTTGGCTGTGTCATTTTAAGTTTACAAAATAATAATAATTTCTGATAATAATGATCATGGTAAAAATAGTAGTAATAATAATGATAATAATATTTGATTATTTATAATAATAATTTTCCATTCTTTATTTAAACATAATGGTAATTTTTCATCTTCTAATTTCTATCTCTTTTACCTAACCACTGATAAAACATATCCCATGTTGAAAAATATTCTGTTCCTTGTCTTTTATTTTTAATGTCAATCTATCCATCGCTGCACTGTCTAATATTTATTATCTTGCAAACCAAAAATGACTCAGAGAATATACTGTTCATTAAGCACCTATATGGAAAGGAAAAAAATGTATAAATAAAATTTAAAAAAAATATGGGTGTTTGGCAACCAGCATGTGTTTACAATGGTTGCAGCATCCTAGACAGAGGTGGGTATTCAGCAGGTTCTGACCAGTATTGGAGAACTGCTAGCGGACATTTTGAGTAGTTCGGAGAATCGGCAAATCCCACCTCTGACTGGCTCCACCGCCATCTATTCTCCGCCTCCTGAATCCCAGCTGATTGGCTGGGTCTTCTTTTGTTGCCTTGCACGGGAGAACGGAGCTGGAAAGCAGGTTAATGGGGTGGGGAGGGAATGGGGATTTTGCAGTAACTTTCCTCTGCCACACCCACCAAGCCACGTCCACAGGACCGGTAGTGAATTTTTTTGAACCCCACCACTGCTATGAATGGTCCTCATGCTTACGACCGTCACAGCATTCATACTGCCACATGATCAGAATGTGGGTGCTTGGCATACAGCTATTGTATGTACAATAATTTCCAGCATTCTGGTGTTGTGTGAACAGAGATCCACTTTCCCAGGGTCCTTCCAAGAAGCAAAATCAATGGGGAAGCTGGATTCAATAAACGACCACACCAGAGGTGGTATCAGCAGATTCTGACCAGTTCTGGAGAACCAGTAGTGGAAATTTTGAGTAGTTCAGAGAACTGGCACCTCTGACTGGCCCCACCCCGATCTATCCTCTGCCTCCCGAGTCCCAGCTGATTTGCTGGGTCTTCCTTGGTTGCCCTGCGCAGGAGAATGGAGCTGGAAAGCAGGTTAGTGAGGTGGGGAGCGAATGGGGATTTTGCAGTAACTTTCCCCTGCCACGTCCACCAAACCACAACACACCACGCCCACCAAGCCAGATCCACAGAACTGGTAGTAAAAATTTTTGAATCCCACCACTGGACCACATAGTTCACTTAACAACTGTGATGATTGGCTTAACAACCACGGCCAAAAAAAGCTTGTAAAATCAGGCTCTTAACAACAGCATCACTTAACAATGGAAGTTCCAGTCCCACTTGTGGTTGTAAGTTGAGGACTACCTGTATATCCTTTTGTGAGATGACATAACTCTGCAAAAACAGATCTTCAGCTGTCCTACCCACATATCCTTGCTGGAAATAGAAGTGCATTCCACACAGTAGGGCATCATTATGACTTGTTTAGGCATAGGGTGTTGGTTTTGTTCTCTAGTTGTGTAAGCTATGAACACCCTCTTGTGTGGCAATAGGAGCGAGGCACGATAATCTTTATTTTTCTGCTATGTGTCACTTCCTTCCTTCGCCTTCAATGGTGGACCTCATAATTTATTAGCAACATATGAAATGAAAAGTGAAATACTAACTAATGTGTTTTGTTTTGTGGACTTATGTAGCTGACCGAATCTTGTGTCATGGTTTTCATTGCTAACACCCTGGACTAATAAATTAACCCAGCCCTCCCACCTCCCTGACTAAATAAATATGCAATTTATGACTTTATTTCATTGTTTGGTTTGGCCAAATAATAGCTGATGACTCTGTGTTCCTGGTACCACAGTAATTAAGCCTTTTGGAGGAGTGCCATAGGACAAGTAACTTGTACAATGTTCCTTCCCGTTCTTCAACACCCTTTTTTAAATTGTTTGTTGAAGAAAAACAAAGATTCCCATCCCTTCAATAGGAAGCTTGCTCATATGTCTTCTGGCTAGAGTAGATGTCCTTGCAGTCATTCTTTTGACCAACCATGGGGCAACTTGGTGGTGGTGACAAGGACTTTTTGGCTACCTGTGGCCTTTCCAGGACATGTGGGTGATTTATGATCAGTTGCTAAAACATGTGTGACTCCATGGAATAGCACGCCAACACCCACTGTCCTCTGCTGTCTCCTGGAGCTTGGCCAAATTCATGCTCATTGTATTGATGATACTATCTAAACATCTCATCTTCTGGTGTCTCCTTCTCCTTTGGCCTTCCATCATTCTTAACATTGGGGCCTTTTCCAAGGGAGCCCTCTCTTCTCATTTGGTGGCCAAAGTGTTTGAGCTTCAGCTTCAATATCCATCCTTCCAAAGAACAGTTAAGATTAATTTCCTTTGGGATTAGCTGAAGTGAGCCATGGTGGTGCAGTGGTTAGACTGCAGTACTGCAGGCTACTTCTGCTGACTGCCAGCTGCCTGCAATTTGGCAGTTTGAATCTCATCAGGCTCAAGGTTGGAGTCGGCCTTCTGAGTTGGTAAAATAAGGACCCAGATTGTTGGGAGCAATAGGCTGGCTCTGTCAACTACTCAGAGAGGGCTGTTAAGCACTGTAAAATGGTATATAAGTCTAAGTGCTTTTGCTATTTGATCTCCTTGCAATCCAAGGGACTCTCAAGAATCTTCTCCAGCACAAATTTTAAAGCATTGATGCTTTGGTGCTCAGCCTTCCTTATGGTCCAACTCTCAGGACACCCAGGAGCCACTCTCAAAACAGAAACCCAAATTTAATTAAACCTTTTAAATTGCATCAGTTAAATCTTATCAATGTCCTTATTTACCATGAACTCCATCCGTTTGCACTTAGTGCATATTAAATATTATAAAACATGGATAAGTTTGGCTACATCCAATACATTTTGTGTGCACCAGTTGTGGGATTCAAAATTTTTTACTATTGGTTCTATAGACATGGCTTGGTGGGTGTGGCAGGGGATGGTTATTGCAAAATACCCATTCCTTCCCACCCCATTAACCTGCTTTCCAGCTCTGTCCTCCTGTGCAGGGAACCAAAGAAGACCCAGCCAATCAGCTGGGACTCGGGAGGCAGAGAATAGATGGGGGCGGGGCCATTCAGAGGTGGTATTTGCCAGTTCTCCCAACTACTCAAAATTTCTGCTACTGGTTCTCCAGAACCGGTCAGAACTTGCTGAAAAGCACCTCTGGTGTGCATGCATAGTCCTGGAGTTTCAATTTTTGTTTTTGCTCCCTTTCTGTTTTTGCTCCCTTTCACAGATTACTCTGCATGGATATTTACGCTCAAACTTTAAAATAACACAACTAAACATGTGCATTGTGCATTCCACCTGAATCAAAAATTTTGCAGCTGATTCTGACATCTCATTCTCTCTATTGTCAGGATGAAAACCTTTGTAAGGGTATGTGAGGGTTGACTGTGGAGACAATGATCTAGGCAGGTAGTAGCTTTGGGTCCCATTCAAGATGCTGACTGTCATCTTTAAAGCAGAAGAGGACATGGGGCCATGTTCCTTGTAGGACAACCTATTCCTGATTTATTCTGTTTGTTCTACCATCTCAGAGAGAGTGCACATGATACCAACAGTGAAGCGATAACATATTTGCATGTGTATATGTGTTTGTTTCTCTGTCTCTCTTTCTCTCTGTGTGTGTCTCTGTCTCTCTGTCTCTGATTCTCTCTGTGTGTGTCTCTCTGTCTGTCTGTCTCTCTCTGTCTGTCTCTGCCTCTCTATCTCTGTCTCTCTCTGTGTGTGTGTCTCTCTCTCTGTCTGTCTCTGTCTGTCTTTCCATGTTTGTGTCTCTGTCTCTCTCTTGGTCTCTGTGTGTGTGTGTGTGTCTGTATGTTTGTGTGTTTGTGCAGAATCAGTGCCTTCTCTATTATGGCACGTCTTATGAAACAGACGTTTCATAAGTTACAATTTTTTGCAAAAAAAAAAGAAGAAAAATAGAACTTGTGATTTATGGTTTTTGATGATTAGAATAGGATAAATCACTCTAAGAAGAGTAATATGATGTAACTTTAGAGAGAGAGGTTAAAATGTATTTATACTTAAAACTGCTAGAAAGAATAGCAGAAGCTACTTCTCTATATTTTTCTTTCTTCCTTCTCTATTTTTCTTCAACCTTTTTTCTTTTCTTTTCTGACACATTTTTCTTTGCTTTTTTTTTCTTTTTTCTTCCTTACTTTACCTTAGTCTTTCATTTTTATCTTCTTGTTTAAAAGTTTTAATAAAAATTGTGAACAAGAGAGGGAGAAGGAGGGAGGGGGAGAGGGAGAAAGTAAGAGAAAGAAAGAGAAAGAAAGAGAGCCAATTAACATTCTGGAAAACTGTAAAGATCTGGTTCTGAGGTCAGGAGGTGGATGGAACTCTGTGGATGTAGTTTTTTTTTTGATGAACTGAGAATGAAATTTTTAGGGGCCTCTTCCCAGTTTCTTGAAAATAGACCTATTTGCTTTTATTTCTGTTCATCACGCAGAGTTCCTTGGATAGATAGGGGCTATATAAATTTGTTAAATAAATAAATTTGCACATTGTACAGTGAAAACTTAATGGGTTGAAATCAATTGTTTCTATAGTGATTGGGTTTAATCAAGTCAATTAAAAACCTAATTGCTTTGTTCACACAACATGTTAAGCTTAGTTTGTGCACTTTAGCAAATGCCTCCCTAATATATTCAAAAATTTGAAAAGATACGAGTTTGTTTTTATATATATATATATAAAATTATATAAATATGTCAATGTTACACAGCTAATCAGATTCGGCTTCAAGATGAAGTCTCTGCAAGCCAGTAATGTAAATTGAGAATCAGGGAACTTGAATGTGTAAACTTTTACAAGGAGATTCAAAAATAGACACAAACGAGGCATTGTTCATCACCACCAGAATTGCTTCCTTCTGAAAACTGGCAAGTAGTCCCGAATTAACTCTGAAATATTTTTCTTCTTGTCTAATGCAAGTCACAAGGATGGTTTTAAGAAAAGAAGGGAGACAAAGGATGGATATGCAACAGAGAAATTAGGAAACCCCAAAAGGCAAAACTTACTCCTATAAATCCTTTGACTGATGAGTTTTAATGGATCATTTGCAAAGAATACTGCAAGTCCCACAGCATTAATTCTTTTCCTTCTCATAGACAAAGGGGGCAATTTCCAAACAGAAAAGTTTTCATACTGTTCCTATTAACTTTAATGAATTATGTGGGTGTAAACTTCCCCTGCATCACCCAGAAAATTTTCCATTCAATGGCTCATTCCTATGTATTTTCAGAACTGTTCTAAACAGCTTTCTTGAAATCTTTAAAGAAATATATGCACCAAGTACTACATTTATTCATTTTCTGAAAGAAGGCAGAACAAACACAAAGACTGCAGTCTTTTGAAGACTACTCCAGATGCTGTTTGATTTCTGATGGTAGAACTTTTCAGCAAAGCTAGTTTTTATTTATTTATTGATTTTATTGATTTAGTTTAGTTTGTCAAGCATGTATGAGGATTTTGGAGGATTGGTTGAGCGGATTTTTTCCCCAAATGCATTTTCATAGTGCTGGAAGAGATTCTGGAGGTCAACTAGTCCAACCCTACCCCATCCCACACAAAGCAGGAGAGTTTATTCCATCCCAGAAAATGGTGTCCAACATTTTCCTTTGAGTTTTTTTTTTAATACACAAAATTAAAATAAAACTCCAAGGAGAGGGGGAAAGATAGAGATTTTACAAAACAAAACTAAATAAAGACATTTAAAATGTGTGTTGGAACAAAATGTCCATCTGGGTTCAGTTCCAAGTGGGAAGAAAGACACTGGAAACATGGAGGCTGCTTGGAAGGATTGTTTAATTGTGAATCAGAACCACCAAGCATGTGTGATTCTGGGAAACTGACCGCATGGAGTGATATATATGTTTATATATCTACATAGATTATATATCTATATAAGAGAAGGTATATATATATATATATATATATATATATATATATATATATATATATAT
>BLBF01000055.1:8902827-8924389 GCA_015471245.1 Laticauda colubrina | reverse complement strand
ATATATATATATATATATATATATTTGTTTTCTTAGGTTTTCGCGGGTAGTTACATGTGTGCTGTTTAGCTTCCTTCGGGCATTATCCCACGTCATTGTAGCCAATCAAAGCCACAAAACAGACAGAAGAAACCAGAAACACCAATCAATCAAACTCCAAGTCCAATGAACACAGGTCCAGGCTCCCCTAATGACTGGCTTGGTGGGCGGGACTGGATGGTCATGTGACTGGGTGGCTGTGGCCAACTCAATGTCGCTTCTTTGCCCTAATTACCTGAAAAAGGATATATATACCAAAAATTGTTTATTATTTCATGCATTTAATACTTAATTAAAAGCCTGAGTGAAGCCAAGCTTAATAGCAGTGACTATGAGAGGGATCTTGGAGTCTTAGTAGAGTTTCTGGTGAGTTACGTGATTCTTATTATTTGGAATTAATCCCCTCAGAGGCTTGTGGCTATGTTATCTAGTTTTCTAATGGCTCTCCTTCGCAAGCACTGAGTGAATTGTTTATCTAGCTTGCAACACTTTTACAAGGTGTGAAGTGCTCTTGGCTAAATGCCCAGAAGTTCAATTAAGCCTATTAAGAGCTTGCTGCTTGTGTTTCTGAGGTTATTGAGGGCTCTCCGAATCTTGCAGAGTCTTAGCTAGAGGCTTTCTCGAGCTCCTGTGAACCCCTAGTAGTCAGCAGAAGTAGCCTGGAGTACTGCACTCTAACCACTGCACCACCATGACTCTAATCCTTCTGTTCATTAGGCTAGACATACCTATTGACAGGCTGAGCATGGTCATTTAAGCCTCCAGTTCTGGACCTCAATATAGCTTTATTCTGAGCCCCACTTCTTTGTGATTCTGGTAGTGCCCCTAGCTTTGCCACAGAAACCCCTATACACCATATTCTTTTTCAGATGTTGTTAGCAAATAGGTTTTTCACAGTTTCTCTCTCCTTTCTGTTTTGTGATTGTCATGGTTACCTATCAACTGTCTTCTCTTCTTGTCTTTTATAGTATTTTCTGAAATATTTCCTTTCTCTTGGACCAGGTGCTACCCAGCACCTGTTGGCTTTTCCCCAGAGATCCGTTCAACAAACTGCTTTGCTTTTTTTTTTAATGTGATGTATTTTGGAAGGACAGATGTCATTTTGATTCATGTGAAGTCCATCTCTCTTGCAAGGATTCAGCTTCTCCCCTAAATTTCCCCAGTACCTAGCAAATCCAAATCCACAACATCACTGGCTGATCCAAGCATTGTACCCCACCTTTGTTCTGTATATAGATTAGATTAGATTAACAGAGTTGGAAGGGACTTTGTAGGTCACCTAGTCCAACCCCCCCCAAGCAGGAGACCCTAAACCATTTCTGAAAAATGGCAGACCAGTCTCTTCTTGAAAGGTTCCAGTGATGAAGCTCCCACAACTTCCAAAGGCAAAGCTGTTCCATTGGTTGATTGTTCTCATTGTCAGAAAAGTTATCCTTATTTCTAGAATGAATCTCTCCTTGATCAGTTTCCATCCATTATTCCTTGTCTGGCCTTCAGGTGCTTAGGAAAATAGCTTGACCCCTTCCTCTCTCCCTCAAATATTGGAAGACTGCTATCTTGTCTTCCCTAGTCCTTCTCTTTACTAGACTAGCCATGCCCAGTTCCTGTAATCATTTATTATAGAACAAGTAGCTTTTTAAGATTGTTGCCTTAGCAGTCCTGGACCTCAATTTAAATTTAGCTTCCAGGACCAGCTGACTACAATTCCTGATGTCATTTCTTACAACATTGAGAACATCCACTGTCTTCTCCTGATCACAATGAAGGCAAGGGATGACATGTGTGATGCAAATACTGTGCAAATACTGTGCAAATAACATGCAAATACTGTGAGAAACTGCGGAGCTGGCGTCATGACGATACGGCATGCGATCCTGGAAGTCTGAGATTGCTGCTGATATCTTTGCTCCTGGATGGCCCAATCGGATCTAAACCATCCTGAAGAGACAGCGAATGTAAAGAGTGCATCTTGTCAATCCCAGGGATATCGTAAAGTCCCTGATAGATTCAGGAGAAGCTCTTTTTGCCAGCAGTAAAGAGGCAGCCATTAAAGCTGCTGAAGTTGGGACAGCTCCAAAACGGAAGAGAACAGAAAGAGGGAGTGTGCCGGTTTGGTGAGAACTTTTTTTTTATATTTTAAGATTTGAAACAACACCCTAAGGAAAAGAAAGAATCTGTAAAAGTTTTTGACAGAAGTGATTAAGCGGCTATTTTAAACAGGAATGTCAAAGTAATATTTTTATTTTTATTTTCTCTTTGCTGGATTTTCTACACATGATCTTATATTTTGAAACTGGACTTTTTTTTCCCTCTTCTTTCATCTATTCCTTTTCTCCATTTTGATTTTATAATATTTTAGGCTAGAGACTCCCTTTTAGTTATTTTCTTTAATATCTTTCTTTTTTTAATTAATTCTTATTATATTTTGCTTGGAAAAGGAGGAGGAAAGTGAAAGCAAAAGAAACTTTGTAACACTGCCAACTAGAGGCTTGGAAATATTCTATTTCTCTTTTGACCAGACAAAGCTGAGAAAGAACTGAGACTTCTTTTCAAGGACATTGCTATTTGATAAGATAGAGGGAAGAGCATGGGAGAGTATTATTGCAGGTGTTCTTCTAGGTTTCTATCAACAGCTGGATCTGGTATTGAAGCTTATAGGAAAAGAAAAGGTGATAAGTCTCTGGAAAAGAGAGTTATAACAAGAGCCTTGGATAATAAAACAAAGTGCAGTGTGCTCTTTCTATTTTTTCTGAGCTGTGCTATCCCTCCTCATCAGTTTACTTTTTGTAATAGCTATTTGGATTTTTGGCTCTTTGGAACGTGTCTTTGTTTTTTTTCTTGTCTTTGGAAGTTAAATTGCTATGCTTGCTTTTTATTTTCAAGGAAAAGCCTTAATATTAATGATTCCCTTCCTTTTCTTTTTAAGAGAGTAGCCTTTTTTTCTCTCTCCCTTCCTGGTATTTTTGTCTTTCCATCTACCTTCCATATTGGGTTTTTTTGTTTGTTTGTTTTTCTGGCCTTCTTTTTTTTTCTTATGAATCCTTTTATATTTGAGACCTCTTAATTGGATTAAGGTGTTGAAGAACCTGAAGAATATTTCCTTTCTTTTTTTAGCTTTTTATTCTTCACTTTTCCGCCTTTTTTAGGATTTTACAATTTTTTCTTTTTTGTGCGTGTTTATGGTCTTTTCCTTCATTTTTGAATTTTTACTGTTATCTAACCAATCGATTGAATTAAGGTATACAAGAACCTGAAGAATTTTTTCTTCTTTTTTATTATTATTATTATTATTTGGCTTCTTTTTTTCTGCTATTTTTATTTGGAACTGCAATTGGTTATTTCACAATTGGATTAAGGTCTAGAACAACCTGAAGATTTTGAATTGCTTGAAATGAGTAGGAAATTAACAGCTCCTGGTTCTTCTACTTCTTCCTCTCCACCATCTGGAAGACAACGTTCAATACAGACAATGTTAAGGCAAGAAAAAGAACAAGAAAAAGTGACCCTGCAGATGATTATGCAAGGAATTCAAAATATTCAAACAAGATCAGAGAATATTGAAAAGAGGATAGAGAACATCGAACAAAGAACAGGGAAAACTGATGAAAAAGTGGAGAACATCCAACAAATGATGATGAACTATGATGAGAGGCTCCAAAAAATTGAAGAAGAAGAAGAAGATAAACAAAGAGACAAGAAGATTGGAGACATCGATAACAGATTAACTGTGGTTGAACAAGATAAAAGTAGTATGCTGAGATGGGAGATGGACAGATCAGAATTTTATCTTAGATTCCAAAATATAGAGGAAGAAAAAGGACAAACTCTAGATGAGATAATGATAGAAATATTGGCTGAAGCTTTGGAAATAACTGAAGAGAAGATGATGGATGGAATAGATGAGGTCTATCGAGTCTTCACAAGATATGCAATGAGAAATAGATTACCAAGAGAAGTTCACATCAGATTTCCAAAGAAAGCCATTAAAATGCAAATATTGCAAGTGGCAAGAGAGAAAACATTGGAATACAAAGACAAGGAGATTGTAGTTTTGAAACAAGTACCCAGAAGAGTGAGAGAGATGAGAAGAGAATACTGATTCTTGATGGGTCTAATAGAAAAAGAAGAATTAGCACAGAAAATTAGAGGTGCTAAACAAAACTACTTTGAAGATGCGAATAAACCAGATGGCTAGCATATAAATTGAGAAAGAAGAAAGAATCAAGGAAAATATTTCAATTAATAGATGACCAAGGCCAAGTTTGCGATGGTAGTAAAAAGAAGGAAATCATTTGAAACTATTATGGGAAACTATACACACAAGAGAATATTGATGAGGAAAGAGTTAAACAATATTTACAGAATGCTAATCTATCCCAGATACCTAAAGAGATTGAAACAATGTTAGAAAGCAGTATAACCATGATGGAGTTAACTGAAGCACTCAAGAAGCAAAATAATGGAAAGGCACCAGGCCCAGATGGAATTCTGGGAGAATTTTACAAAACATTACAAGAATCGTTGAATCTTCCATTGTTAGAAGTTATGAATGAAGTTATGTTAAAGAACAGGGTACCTAAATCATGATCAGAAACTTATATTACACTTGTTCCAAAAGAGGAGGCTGATCCATTATAAATCAAGAACTATAGACCTATTTCCCTACTAAATGCAGATTATAAATTTTTTGCTTCAATATTGGCAGAAAGACTTAAAAAATATTTAAATAATTTTATCCATCCTGATCAAAATGGATTTCTGCCAAAGAGACAAATTAAAGACAATATGAGAGTAATCTTGGACACTTTGGAATACTACAAGGCACATCCTGAAAAACAAATGGCTCTGATATTTCTAGATGCACAGAAAGCATTTGATAATGTGAATTGGTGATTCATGTTATTACTGCTGGAACAGATGGGCTTTGCGAGAAAATTTATTCAAGCAATAGAAGCTATATATCATAATCAAATGGTAAAGGTAATGATAGAGGGAGAACTGACAGACTCTATCGATATAAGAAAAGGCACAAGACAAGAGTGCCCACTATAACCTCTGTTGTTTGTGTTAACTTTGGAAATGCTATAGAAATATTAGAGATGAAAAGAATATAAAAGGGATGAAAATTAAAAAGGAAGAATTTAAGTTGCAAGCATTTGCAGATGATCTGTTTTTTATCTTAGAAGACCCACTAGAAACAGCATCAAAATTGATAGAAAAGATAGAGACATATGGCTGGTTTGAAAATAAATAAAGATAAGACAAAGATCTTGACAAAAAATATGCCATCAAGACAAAAGGAAGAACTGGCAGACCTACTGAAAATTCATGTCACGAATAAGATCAAGTACTTGGGGATATATTTGACAGCAAGATGCAGTACACTAAAAGAGAATAATTACAGTAAATTTAAACAGCAGATAGTGCTAGATTTGGCGAAATGGGAAAATTTACAACTGTCATTAATCAGGAGAATATCAACAATCAAAATGAATATATTACCCAGAATTTTATATTTGTTTCAAATAATTCCAATTAGGCTTGGAAAAGATTATTTTGAAGATTTAAATAAAATTGTTTTGAAATTTTGTCTTGAAATTTTATGGCAAGGTAAGAAAGTGAGAATCAAGTTAAAACTTTTGCAAGATGCTAGAATAAGAGGAAGATTTGGTTTGCCTAATTGGGAGTTGTATTACCAAGCTACAAATTTGATGTTGGTTAAGGAATGGATAACTTTAAGAAATACTAGATTGCTGACATTAGAAGGACATGATTTGTTATTGGGTGGCATGCTTTTTTATGGTATAAAGGAACTAAAACACAGGGGTACTTTAGAAGACATTATATACAGGAGTCTCTGTGGTTAAACTGGGAGAAGACTAAAAAACAATGTTATCTGAAAATTCCAGTCTGGTTATCGACTATTGAAGCATTTTCTTATCCTATAATATACAAAAAGGAACAAACAGTTAGATATGGTGAAATATTGAATGAAAAGGGTGAACTTAAATCTATGCAAAAACTAGAGGAACAAGGAATAAAGATGAATTGGTTTTCATATGTGCAAATACATTCAAGGTATGATAAAGATTATAAAACAGGTTTCTATGATAAACTGACTGACTTAGATAAGATTTTGATAGGTACTGATGAAAAGGTGATTAAAAAATTGTATGGATATTTATTAGAAATTAAACTAGAAGAAGAACAAGTTAAAGAAACTATGATTGCTTGGGGGAAGAATTTTGGATATAGGATTGATCTAGAGATATGGCAAAAATTGTGGTCTCAAAATTATAAAATGACAATGTCAACAGCATATAAAGAAAATTTGTATAAGGTATTTTACAGGTGGCATTTTCCCCTGAATAGCAAGAATGTTCAAGAATAAATCCAAAAAATGTTGGAAATGTCATCAGACACCTGGCTCATGTTACCATATGTGGTGGGCTTGTGCAGATGCTAAAAAATACTGGACTAAAATCTACACGTGGTTGGAAAAAATGACAAAAAAACATATAGATTTGAAACAGAGATATTTTTATTGGAAATTTTACCTGAAATATATAGTAAAGACTTGAAATACCTGATTGTAAATGTATTAACAGCGGCTAGGATTGTATTTGCTAAAAACTGGAAAAATGAGAATACACCATCACAGGAGGGAATCATTAAGAAAATATTGGAATGTGCTGAAATGAGTAGATTGACATTTGAAATTAGAGAACAAGATGATAAACAATTTTATAAAATTTGGGATCTATTCTATCAATGGTTAGACAATAAAATATAGTAATGAAGTATGTAGACTTTTAGAAAATAATCAATATATAAAGATGTATTCTTTTCTTATATCTACAAAATGATTCTAGGATAGATTTGGGATGATAATATGAAATGTCATAAAACAAATTAAGTCAAATATGATTATTTCATAAAACATGAATGAATAAAAGTATAGTCAAATGATTGATTAATGTATTATAATATTTGATTGAAAATACGAGATTATATACAATGTAATTGTAATTGAAGATTATGAAATGGAAGCACAAAACAATTTGTACACCAACCAGCACACTGTATGTATATATATGGAAGATGGCTTGATGTTTTTATGTTTTATTTGTTTATGTTTTTTTCAAAAACCAATAATTTTTTTTTAAAAAAAACATGCAAATACTATGACATCTCCTTATGTCAGATATTGTGAATGAGATATGCAACTGTGGCATTATATGGTGCTGTCATTGGCACATCATTGTAGCTTATAATGGGATGCAAGAGTTCCCATCATCAACCAGTAGCCACGTGATATGCAAGGGGAAGGAAGGAAGGAAGGAAGGAAGGAAGGAAGGAAGGAAGGAAGGAAGGAAGGAAGGAAGGAAGGAAGGAAGGAAGGAAGGAAGGAAGATTTCTGATGCCCTCTGCCAGCTTCCCATAAGGAAACTCAATGGGAAAGCTAGCAGGAAGTCAAAAGTCACTTATGCTTGCACTGTTTTTCTGCCCATCCATTGTCATTCTTTCACTGGTTTAGGTAAAGAAATATCTGTGAAAGGAGGACTCAACAGGGCCCAGGGGGTCTAGTCCCTTTTTAAAATTCTCCTGGAATACAAGCAAATAACTCACAATACCAAAATAAAGCAAAAGGAGAAGACAGATTATAACAGTCACGTCTATCCTTCAATCTTTTCAGCTGTTTTCTAGCAACCCATGAAAATCAGACAGGGATGTAAATAAAAGCTGGAGGGTCAGTGTTTGGGACTCTAATTTTTCTTGGCTGATTAAAATGATTTTCAAATCACTGCAGCTACATTTCTGTACCCTGTCTGGTCTTTTCAAGACCACTTGTGGAAAAAAAAAAAGAATAGCACTATCATCATTGCTGGGCATATTTGACAACGCACTGCCGAAGTCATCTTTTTGTCTTAAGTTGATTAAGAAGGAGCAAAAGATTTTTGGAGAAGAGCTGGCATCAAAGTAGAGAATCTTAAAAATCTGTCATAGCATAAATGCTTAATCTCATGCAGAGCCTCTCAAATGTAGTTTCAGAGTGACTGCTAATCAATTTGATTAACCTTTTCTTCACCTTTTGCAGTACTACAATATTCTTTCAGAGGTCTGGTGTCCAGAAGGATCTACAGCATTGGAAGTCTAGCTGCACCATTGATTTATACAAGGGCATTATTATAAGCTGATTTCCATTTCTTACTCCTTGAAATACAAATAGCTGGACCTCTAAAGAAATATGAGCAGTCCCCAAGCTATTGCCTCCTTCTTTTGCAGGACTTCACTGCCAAAATAACTCTATTGAGCCTACTTTCCTTGATTTAATGTACTTCCTTTAATACTACCTCAACAGTTCATTTGCTCAATATCTTTGGCTGTAAGGCAGAGCAATTGATTATGCACTTGAGGGCAAGTCACAGAGGAGTCAACATATTCTCCAAAGTACCTGAGGGCAAGACAAGAAGTAACAGTGGAAGATCATTAAAGAGAGATGTCTTTGGAAATTCTCATTCAACCAGGTCATGGTTGTCCCAAAGGTGCTGTTTTTCCTCAAAGTTGTTTTGCTTCTCACCCAAGAAGCTTCTTTGAGAACTGAGGAAACTTCTTGGATGAGAAGCAAAACATCTTCAAGGAAAAACAAAAGAAGTCCAATTACTTTTTGAAAAAAAAAAAAAAAACATCTTTGGGACATTTGAAGACAGTTCACCACTCCTCAGCTTGCAATAGAATACCTTATACCACCAGGCTTGAAATTTTGGACCTGGACAACCTAGAACTATGCCACCTACGGTCTGACCTAAGCTTAATACACAAAATTTCTGCCACAGTGTCCTACCTGTCAATGACTTGTTCAGCTTCAACTGCAATAACGCACAGGCAAATAATAGATACAAACTCAAAGTGAACCGCTCCAAACTCGATTGCAGAAAATACGACTTCAGCAACAGAGTAGTCAATACCTAGAACTCACTACCTGGCTCTGTTGTTACATCCTCTAACCCTCATTCCTTTAACCTTAAAACTATCTTCCGTGGACTTCACTCCATTCCTAAGTGGTCTGTAAGGGAGCGTGGATAAGCACACCTGCGTGCCTACCGTCCCTGTCCTACTGTTCCCATTTATTTGTACTCATTTATTATGTATACACTTATACCTGTTTATGTTTATATGTTATGTTCATACTTATACTTGTTTTCTCATACATGCTTGATAAACTAAATAAATAAATAAACAAAATCAGACAGATCCGACCTAGAACTAAGGAGAAATTACCTGACAATAAGAACAATTATCAGCATAACAGCTTACCTCAGGAAGTTGGGGGTGTTCCACCACTAAAGGTTTTCAAGAGGAGACTGGACAGCCATTTGTCTGGAATGGTGTAAGATCTCCTGCCATGGTCAGGGACTGGACTAGAAGACCTCTGAGGTCCCTTCCAAACGTATTATTCTATTTTCTATGCTCTTCTACACTGTCTTTATAAGAGTAACTTCGTGAATACAATAATCCTATTGTATACTGTATATCAAGGGAAAAATTAGTTTTAGATGATGGGATATTAATTTTTAATGAGTTTCCAATAATTTTTACAATCAAAATAATTATGTTTTGGGAATGTTTTAGTGAGTTTGTTGAATAGTAGTTGGGGAGGAGAAAGGTTTTTGTTATTTTTAACAAGAGTAACTATAACTGCGCTTCGTGTCATTTAATTTTCTTGCAGGTGGGACCAAAAATCTGACACGAGAAGGAATTTTAAAAGCCAGCCAATCAAATATCTATGTTACAGTGAAGTTGATCTGAATCAATCATGGTTTGCTTGATCAACACTTCTAATATTAAAGCTTTGAACACAATAGTTTCTTTACTTTAACTGTTGAAAAATCCCTGCCCATGAAATATGTATCTTGTCTTGGTGAATTCCCTCTGCTAAAAACATCTGGTTCTTTTCTCTTCAATCTATGTGAAATTTTAAAAGGCTCTCTGCGGCTTTGTTCAAACATGCCTATATTTTTGTAACACTGATGTACATTAACAACAAGCCAATTTCATCTCATAGAGGTGTTTGATCCCTCAGCCTCATTTGTGTTGAACCCATTTTTAGATACCCAAGGAGAACAAATGTGAATGGGTTGATAAATGTTGTTGATTGATCCCCTGAAATTCAGGCCTCCATTCCCCAGGAGGCCTCAAGATTTATTAAACTGAGCTCACCAGGGTCATTGTCTGAACTAAAATGTTTTGAAGGTGTTTCTCTTCTATTAAAAAGAATCATTAGACAAAATCACATTAAAAATCATGTCTTTGTAGTCTCTACAGATGAAGTCTTTCTAAAATCAATTTAGGAGCTTCTTGATTATTTTTGTTTTAAAGAATGAGAAAATGGGGGGTGTTCCCCATTCCATAAAAAGGTGACTTTTTAATTTGGGATTTGAAATATTTTAGTAGACAAAGACCTGCAGAGATGCTAAACTTTCTCTGTTGTTTCTATATAACACCTATTTTGAACATGCTGTGTTTACAATGTTCTTCTCTTGAGATGCAATGAAGGTAATTTTGGAATACGAAGCTCATAAATGATACAGAGACTTATATCCTACAGGGTGGTAAAAAAATGAACTGCCCACGTTGTCTAGAGATGTGAGAACTGTTAACAACAGGTTTCACACGCACATGTCTCCTCATGATTTTACTCAGAATGAAATTATCGGATACTCAAAGCAGTTCTCTTTTTTTTTTCATCCAGAAGGTATTAAAGAGACTAGAAGAAGATGCTGTTTGAATGCAAAGTGCTAAAGAACTTCAGTAAGATGAAATAAATGATTTGGCATGATATTTGTGATCAATCCCTAACTTGTTTAGATCTGGTTTGTTTCTACGTACATCAACAAAGTAGTTATAAGTCAACAGAGTGAAAGTACAGTGTTAATTATCTTGATCATTTTGTTATGAGTTGTGTTATGAGATGGGGTCAACAGTTTATTTATTTATTTATTTGATTTATCAATTGCTTACAAGATATAAGTATAAGTATAAACATGAGTAGGAATACAGGAAATAGGTACAAATAAATGGGGACAATAGGACAGGGACGGTAGGCACAATGGTGCAGGTATGCACGCTCCTTACAGACCTCTTAGGAATGGGGTGAGGTCAACAGTGGATAGTTTAAGATTAAAGGAGTGGGGGTTAGAGGATGTCCCACAGGTTTACTATTTTTCACTCGGCTGTATGTGAAGGCTATCATACTTTGGCCACGTCACACAAAATGACTCACTCAAAAAGTTACTCATACTGAGAGTGATCAATGGAAAGGGGAGAAAGTACCCATTGGCTGGACATTGTAAAGGATGATACCAGTTGAGTTGAGTTTACTTTATTATCATTGCACCTCGTACAATCAAATCAAACACCATCTTCAGTGCACATCACGACCATGACCATGAAAATAAACATAAACACACATCCTGCACCCTTCACACATTGAACTGGAAACCCCTGACACCACACCAACATGGTACTATACAGCAGAATTCTAAAGAGCTACTGCCCTGGAATAGAAGCTGTTTTTCAGCCTATCTGTCCTTGTTTTTATTATTCTGTACCATCTGTCAGATGGTAATAGTTCAAAAAAAGGGTTCCCAGGATGAGATGGATGACCAAGGCTGCCAATGACAATGCTATATGTGACTTACATCAAAGCTCTACAGAAATTACTTATAAAGACCTGATGAACAATATCTATTAATCAATGAGCTGCTAGGTATCTCAAAAGGTGGCAACATTCAACTGAGCTGAATTAGATTTGAAATTGAATGGAATCTGGTTAGAACAGGGGTGGAATTCAACCATTGTTACTACTGGTTTGGTGACTATGCTTCACTTCAAACCCACTGAAAAAATAGAGCCCATATCAATAGCAATTCATTCATTTATTCAGAATACTGTAAGGACAGAGAATTCACCATCCTTCCTTTGTCTCAACCACTCCATTAACATTGATTAAACAAAACCCTGGATCACATTGTCATGAACCACAATGCACCAAAATCTCTAGATTTCTCTTTGATTGTATTTACACAATACGTTGAACTTGGTTATTGTATGTAAAGTAAAAGGACAGGCAGAGCCTGAGAGTGGAGTCAAGAGAGTAATCAGCCTAGATTCACTACATTCCCACAACCATCTAACTGCTCTTAGATTCTGTTAACTCTTATTTAACACCACTTAAATAATTTATTTATTGCTCATGCCTATGCACAAGAATCTAGTCAACTAATAGCCATAATAATTAGATTTATTTATTTTTTTATTTATTTTATTTGGTTTGTCATTTGTTTACAGGATAATAGGTATAAGTAAAAACATAGTTATGAAAACATGGATACATATAAGAAAAATAAAAGAAATAAAAGAAATAATAGGACAGGGATGGTAGGCACGTTGGTGCGCTTATGTACGCCCCCTACAGACCTCTTAGGAAAGGTGTGAGGTCAATAGTAGACAGTCTAAGGTTAAAATTTTTGGGGTTTGGGGAAGAAATCATAGAGTCAGGTAGAGTATTCCAGACATTGATCAGGTAGAGTATTCCAGACTCTGTTGCTGAAGTCATATTTCCTGCAGTCAAGTTTGGTGCGATTAACCTTAAGTTTGTATCTATTGTTTAATCTTGTATTGTTATGGTTGAAGCTAAAATATTCATTTGTAAGTAGGACACTGCAATGTATGATTTTATATACTATACTTAGATCGGACCAAAGGCGGCGTAGTTCTAGGTTTTCTAGGTCTAGAATTTCAAGTCTAGTGGGCTAGATTCTTTTGAATAGGCATGAGCAATAAATCAACTTCACTGGAACTTTCCATGGGAGTCCTGATTCTTTGCACCTGACAATAAACCTGCAATATCTGCATCCCTCTTTTTGTTGTGTCTTATCTCATGAATTAATCCAACTTCTGGTTTGTATAACATGGTGGTCTCAGAGAAACCAAATGGGCTTGGATTAACATGCTAACTGCCCCCCTTGTCAGCATTCCAACTAACCAACTCCAAACCAATAAACTCTGAGAACATCAATTCCTCAAAGTTCCATTTTATTAGAATTGCCATACTGGCACATCTGAGAAAACCCGAATCTAAGAATTCCAGATTTTCCCTTCCGAAAAGAGAAATCAAAGATTCATCCCCTGCATCCATCAGTCCATCACAAGGCCCAATCAAATCTTCATCCCAACTGGAGACATCCTCCCAGTTCCTTCCCTCCAGGTGCAGGGCAACCTGTCCTTGACTCTCTGAGAAAGAATGTTGCTGTGTCTAATCTTCTACCTCACTACAAAATCCCCCCTCCCAAATTCCCAGGCACTCAGTGTGTCATCCTTGAAGCTTCCAAGTAAAAAATGGCTTCTAAGGCTGACACCCCTCTTATAAAAGCTATAACCATGACTGGTTTGTTGTGTGAATGCAGCCACTAAATTTGGGTCTGTCAATGCATGTTGTGTGAATGCCCCTCCTGTCCTGACCACAATTATACTTGCTGCATATATGCAAAGGAATGCATTCCTCAGTAGTCTTCCTCAGTTTCCTCCTCCAGATCCTGCAGAGAAGAAAGACATCTATAATTTTGATCGCTTCACTGAGAATTGTCCACGGTTTTCTTTCTGCAGCAAACCAGGATGGCGAGAAAAAGATTTGCTCAGAAGAGAACAAGCCAATTACTCCAATGTAAAATGTGTTAATTAGAAGAGGGGGAGGAGAAAAGAAGAAAAAGTGTGAGTGAGCACATTAATGGGAAAAAAGAGCATGCCCCAGCAACGAGATATTAGCAGATTAATTAGATCCTCAAATCCAGATTTTCAGAAAAGAAGAGAGAAGCATCACGAGCTGATTTTTATCTCTTCAATATTGTTTTATTTCTTGAAATGGATTCCTACAAAAAAATAAAAATAGATGCTTTAAAATGCTTCCTTTGCCTTTAAAAATTAACAGATGGCATGAAGAAAGTGTCTCTGGTTTTTAAAATTAATAGATCATTTGAAGAGAGAAAAAAAAAACCCATGTCGTTTGAACTGTAATTGATAACATTGAAAAGTTACTTGTTTCCTGAATTTTAGCATTCACTTTACAGGAAGTGAAGCGAATGAAAAACAGTTAGCTTTTGTAAACTTCCTGCTTACGAATTTGTTGCTTACAAATTTCAGTGTATCAGTTTGCAGCATATATTCCATTATAAAATGCTGACCAGTGGTGAATATAGCTGAATGACAACAGTTAAGATCACGAACCTAAGGCTACCAGATGATCACTCGGTGATAGCAAAGAGATGGAATTAAAATCATATTATGTATCACCATTTGAACACCATCGGCATTGACAAATTCAACATCAGTCAATTGCGAAAGACAGCTTTACCTGGAATAACTTACATCCTCTGATGATAATATCTGAGGGAGGGAGGGAGGGAGGAAGGAAAGAAGGAAGGAAGGAATACACTGCAGTGGTGGATTTCAAATTTTTTTACTACCAGTTCTGTTGGCATGCTTTGGTGAGTGTGGCAAGGAAAGGATACTGTCAAATCTCTAGTAAGAGGTGGTATTTGCTGGTTCTCTGAACTACTCAAATTTTCCACTACCAATTCTCCAGAACTGGTCAGAACCTGCTGAATACCACCACTGATACACTGCAAACTACCACTTTTTATAAGCAAGCGGTGGAGGTCTTGGGGAAGACACTCCTATATGGTGACATGCCTAGATTAGAATACTTTGATACTCTAGGTCAAGGCTATCAAACTCTCAGCCCACTGGCTAGATTTGTCACGTGCTGCCCACGCCCACACCTGATTTAGTGAAGTCTCAATATGTCATGTGACGATGTCGTGAGTTTGAGACTTCTAGGGAAGCAAAAGTTGGATTTTGAAGAAGGATAGAATACAGCATTGACTCTTTTGAACTTGGATCTTGGAAAAGACACCTAAGGACATGATGGAAACATTTCTTTAAAAAAACCTAAACTAATAGATCATAGAAAAAGCCCATCCAGAGTTATCTCTCATGGCACAAATGATTGGGCTCAAATTATTATAATTTTATACGTTATGTGAAGACCTAACTCTTTGGAGAAATCTATAATAGACTTCTAGAAAGTTGAGAGAAAGCAGAGAATGAGTAGCAACAAGGTGGATAGATTCAATTGCAACTACAAGAAAAGCACCATAAACATACCTAAATGGCCACATTTACAACAGTAAATTGTTAAGTTTCGGAGAAAAGCATTGTGCTTACTAAGATTTGCACCAACCTGACAGCATTCAATCAATTAATCAAGCTTGTATTCATATAATACACTTAAACTGCGTACAAAATTATTATATTCACTAAATTTGCCCACCGTGTTGAAGTAAATGCTAACCAAACGGCTGAAAATCAAGCAACCTGCTAGCCACAAAATCTAACTAAGATTATAATTAAGCAAATTTACCAACTATACACATACTAACACTGAGCCTTTAACTGATTCAGTTAAGCATATGAGAACACAGGTCACTTGAAACTAATGCTATCTAATTTACCTGATATTCTAAATAGCTTGAGTATTGCACAATAATTTTATTGCTTTTTACTGATAATCTCACCTTGTGATCCATGGAGATGGAAAGGAATAGTGATAAATGCATCAAAGAAAATATTATGGTGGAATTTTCACTGAAATTAAGAAGTCCCTCAATAGTGCCATGAAGTTTTGTGGAAGCTGTAACCAGGCTGCAGGATTGGAAGTGTGTATCTTTCCCATATTTTTTGCTTCCAGTTAATCCTAAATTTTCAATTCTAAAATAACTCTAAGAAGCCATATATGCAGGGGTAGGATTCTACTGTTTCGGACCAGTTCGGGCGAACCTCTTGCTCAGGTGGCAGTGAATCTGTTCACTGTGATAAGCATGTGGACCCACCTGCCCAGGCCTGCTGTTTCCTGTGCTTTATTTCCTTTTTTTAGAGCACAGCTGATTTACATGGCAGACTGGTCTGCCATGCATCAGCTATTTTAGTCACAGGGACTCCTGTAGAAAGTAAGTATTAGAGCTTTTTTCAATGTGGAACACATGCGTGGAGCGCATGACCACCAAACCAGTTGTTATACCGGTTATATGGAATCCCACCCCTGCTTATGTGAGAATTTAAGACCAGGTTTTCCATCTTCTGTGGTCCATTTTTAGATTGTCACGTTAACTGAAAGATAGGAGGCCAATTTTCACATGTGTCATTGATACATGTATCATCCTTCGCTGATTAATATGATGTTGCCAGAACCAACATCCTGTAGTTTATTGCTCAAAGCCCCTACCATCTGACGAACTGTTGAAGAACTGTTATTTTTAAATTAATTACTTGTCAATGATCACTCCCTATTGTCTGGACAGTGGTTCTGTCCTTCTTGATGGTATCTTCATCAACAGGACAATGAAAGCAGTACAGAGACTGAACTGCTCCAATCTGGAGTGAGCAAACTTCCACATGGGTGGCTGCAAACTTTGGTTGGGCTCGGCAGGGAAGTTGGCACCTCTGCGATAGAGGAAAGCATGCACATAATTGGTTCACACCTGTTGCTGGCTTGTTTTACCCAGTTGCTCTCTAGCTTCCAGTTCACTAGCAATAATTTTTCTAATTGCTACTTACAGCTGCAAAACTCGGACTCTCAAAAAGGCAGACAGAAGGGTGGGTGCCTTTGAACTATGGTGCTGAAGATGACTATTGCGCATTCCATAGACTGCAAAAATATCGAAAAAGTCCTAGATCGAATCACACCAAAATATCAATGCCAAGATCACCCAACACAGGCTGGAAAGCCCCGTTTCATCCCTGTCTGAGTACTCCACTTATTCAGATGGTACCTGTGTTTGATTAAGCTCAGGTAATTCTTGCCTTTGTATCTCCTGAAGCTGATATTCCACTGGTTCTGCTGGAAAAGCTTCTTCAAGTTCAAATTCAAACTCAGCATCTGAGTCCTGGGCCATGACATTATCCAAAATTTAGACTTGGAATCCCTCCTACTGTATCCTGACATCCATTATATCCTCATGTTTAAGCAGATGCTTCTGCCTCGTGTTTTTCAAGGCGCATTCTCTTGTTTTACAGCAAGGGTATCAAACTCAAGGCCCGGGGGCCAGATCCACTCCACTGGGTGTTTAGATCTGGCCCGTGGGGCTGCCCTGGAAACAGTGAAGGACTGGCCCATGCTGCCTCTGCCAGCAAAAACGGAGCTCTGTTTTCTTCTGAGATCTGCTTTCATTGACAGAAGGCTTCAGAAGGCCATTGCAGCCAAAAATGGAGCTTGCGAGGACCATGTGTGGCACTCCCAAGCTCCGTTTTTGCTGGCAGAAGGTTGCAGGAGGCCATAGCAGCTGAAAATGGAACTCATGAGGGCTGTAGGCAGCCCTCCTGAGCTCCTTTTCCCTGGTAGAGGGTTTCAGGAGGCTGTCACAGCCAAAAATGGAGCTTGTGAGGCCATTTTCACTGCAGAGTGCTCAGGCCACCACAAGCACCCCCAACATGAGTGATGCCCACCCTGACCCCCTGAGGTCAAACAGAACCCTGATGTGGCCCTCAATGAAATCAAGTTTGACACCCCTGTTTTACAGTATCTGGGCAACTTTATCCCATTTTGAAATCTTCGGATCCTACCACCCATTTCCCTTCAGGCTGTTCCTGAAATGATTGTTACTTGTCAGCTCCACTGCTGCTGTTCACCTTCCATTTTGACCAGTGGTGGGCTGCAACCAGTTTAACAACCAGTTCGGTGATCATATGCATGCTTAAGGCACTTGTGTGCAGCACTGAAAATGGAGCATTTAGAAACTCAGCTGCTTGCCTTCCAAGTCAGCAATGGTAAGTAGAACAGCGAGGGGTGGGGGAAATCAGCTGTGCCACATGATTGAGATGAGCTAAAAATCAGGAAATAAAGGACAGAATAGGGCGGGGTGAGTGGGCAGAGCCAGCTGACCACCAGAACTACTGGTTCACTTGAACCGGTCCGAACCAGCAGCAGCTCACTACTGATTTTGACAATCTTTCTGAGAATTCTTGCATCACAAAATGGTGGAGAATTTTGATAATTCCTATTTGTTTTTTGCTAGTTATGATATTATTATATTGAAATTTCATCATTATGTGACTATTAATAGTTATGTTATTATTGGAACTATTCCTTAATTATATTAGCATTAATAAAATTACCCTTGCACACCTATGCACAGACAGAGGCACATGTATAAAGGATATGTAAGAATGTGTGCGTAATAATTATGAGATACTGTAATTTAGTTCACCAATTGTTGCAACAGATGGTGATGTTTAGTTCACCTTGGCAGAGCCTAGTTCGTGTTTGGAGGGGTGACAGCCAGGAAATTTGAGGAATACAGCCTAAAGTGGAAGTTAAAAAAAATATGGGAAGTGTTAATGACAATTTCCATACTCTTACCAATAAAATTGGATGTCATATTTTTATGAACTTGACATCAAGAGATGAGTTCAGTTCAATTCAGCTTCCTTTTTTGAACCTATTTTCCAGTTAGGCATACACATATCCTGACAGCTATACATAAATAGAAATATTTATGATTTTATGCTCAATCAAATTGATAGATATTTGGGATCAAGCCCCATCATTACAGTTTTACCAGATGCCTCTACATTGCAACTGTTCTGGCTGCTAGGGGAAGTTTGTACTGTAAACGCTCAACCTACAACCACCACTGAGCCCAAAATTTCTGTGGCTAAAGCCCCTCTCAAACTGCAAAAATGGATGCAAAGAGGAAGCAAAACGGACAAAAAACCTTGTCATCCATTCTAAAACGCGATGTACTCACTGCCTCCGTTTTGCTTCCTCTCAATCCGTCCAGCATCCGTTTATTGACGTTTCATCCGCTCCAAAAGTTTTGGGCTGCCTAAAACTTTTGCGCGGAAAATGTATCCAGTTCGTCCGTTCTGCATCCGCTACGCATCTGCTACGCATCTGTTCTGCATCCGTTACGCATCTGCTATATCCGCTAGGCATCCGCTGCGCATCCGCGCAACTCCATCCGCTCCAGTGGTAAACGGACACAGGGAGGAAGCGGAACAGACGCAGAACGGATGCCTAGCAGATGCAGAATGGAAACAAAGCATTTAAAACAGAAAAAACGTTCATAGAGGGGACCTATCTCGGATATTAAGGATGCATAGAGGATGCCTGGAGGATGCCTAGAGGATGCAAAGGGACACATATACTGCCTATAAAAAGGGGGAGCAACTCATCTGCATCTCACTTTCAGACCAGTAGCCCACCAGAGCAGACCTCTGCAGCCTTTATCTGACTCTTCCTCTTCCACAGCATCCAGTCATCTCCACCATGGATTGCGACAAAATCCTTTTGGCAGCCAACATCCTTCTGCATCACTGCGAAACCATCAACAGTCTCTGTGAACTCTAATACGACAAGAAAAGGAGGCACCCAAAAAAAGTCTGGGTCCAAAGATGGTATGCCAGAAGAGCACAGTACCAACTTTACGACAAGCTGATGGTGGAGCTCAGGAGCGAAGACACTCATGCATTCCAGAAATATGCCTCCAGCCATGTTTGATGAACTTCTACAGCACCTGACACCCAGGTTGAGCAAGACAAAAACCAACTTCCCGCCCAGCCTGGAACCTGGGCTCAGGGTGGCACTCACTCTGTGCCACCTGGCCTCACGGACCCCCTACAGGAGCATGCAGTACGGCTGGAGGGTGCCATCCAGCACCATCAGCTTTGTTGTCAGAGAAGTGGTGCGGGCCATCCTCAAAGAATACAAGGAGGAGCTCCTCCAGTGCCCCACCACTGAAGAAGGATGGAAGAAAGTTGCAGAGCAGTGGTATCGGAAGTGGAACTTCCCCCACACCGTTGGAGCCATCGATGGCAAGCACGTGGCCTGCAAGGTTCCAGCCAACTCAGGGTCCACTTATTTCAATTACAAGGGCTTCTTCAGCATCATCCTCTTCGCCATGGTCGATGCTGACTACAAGTTCATGTACATCGATGCTGCAGGCAACGGCTCATCTTCAGATGCCCAGGTATACAATGACAGTCACCTCAAGGAGGGGCTGGAAAGTAACCTCATGGTGGGCTTCCCAGATCCAGAACTCCTGCCCAACGACACGCAAGATGTGCCCTACTTCATCATGGGGGATGATGCCTTCTCCCTCTCAACCTACCTCATGAAGCCCTACACCTCCAAATACCTCAACTGTGAAGAGAGGATCTTCAACTACAGGCTGTCCAGGGCAAGGCGGGTGGTGGAGAACGCCTTTGGCATCCTGGCCGACAGGTTCCAGATACTTCTGAACACCATGCAGCATCGCCCACAGAGCATAAAGTTTGCTGCATCCTGCACAATCTCATGCGCACCTGCTACCCAGTCTTGCAGAACAGGCTCGTGGACCTCCAGAAGGCAATGGGGACATGGAGCCTGGGGAATGGAGGCAAGGGCGAAACCTGATCGACACTGAGGATGTGCAAGGGCCCAACAGAGCCTCACGTGAGGCGAAGAAGCAGTGCAACCTTCTGAAAGACTGGTGCAACTCCCCAGCTGGAGCAGTGGAGTGGCAAGACAGGATGGTAGATGCTTAATGGATGCTTCCTTCAGCCTGTCTCATCACACGGATGAGATTGGGCCATGTATGTTTGGTTGGGCTACAATGAACAGGGCGTTTAATAAAGAGTTGTGTTTATGTTGACATGTGTGGTTCAATGCTTACATTGTAATTGATAAGGGCCATGGGGTGGCACCTGGGAGGGTGGACCATATAGTCCCACTGTGCTTGCACTGGAGATTTATCTATCCTACAGCTATCTTAACCCATCCCAAAGCTATCCCTGCCCATCCCACAGCTATCTTAACCCATCCCAAAGGTATCCCTGCCCATCCCACAGCTATCTTAACCCACAGGTATCCCTGCCCATCCCACAGCTATCTTAACCCAAAGGTATCCCTGCCCATCCCACAGCTATCTTAACCCATCCCACAGGTATCCCTTCCCATCCCACAGCTATCTTAACCCATCCCAAAGGTATCCCTGCCCATCCCACAGCTATCTTAACCCAAAGGTATCCCTGCCCACCCCACAGCTATCCTTACCCATCCCACAAGCATGCAAAGCCTAAACCTATTCTAAAAGTTTCCACCCAGACTTTATAGAAAAAAAATAATGAAGCAAGCGTGTGAAACAAAGATAAACTTTATTAATAACAACCTGTAAAGTAAACATGAACCAAGTCAAGTGTCCAAATAAAGTCCAAAAATATCCAGGCAGCCAGTCTCTGGTACACCTCTTGGTCACTCGGAGGTGTGTTCCCAGTCTAATTTTTAGGGTGCAGGTGCTCTGGAGGTGGGTGCTGCTGCAGTGCTGGTCTGAGGTGCTGATGGAGTGCCTGGCCCCGAGAGGACAACAGGGGACGGTGTGTTCAGGAAGGTGTCGGACAGCTGGCTCATCCCCGCGATGCTGAGAGGTCC
>BLBF01000055.1:8889108-8902427 GCA_015471245.1 Laticauda colubrina | reverse complement strand
CCCAGTACTGAGGACAGATGTACTGAGGCCGGGCTTGGCTGTGGGATCGAGGAAGGAGTAGTGTAGTGGGACTGCCTGCTGTGCAGCGAGGTGAGGAGTGGTGTGGGTGGTATCTGTGGCATGGCTGGCATCGATGTCCTTGGTGGCATCTTTGGCATCGGTGGCATCGGTGGAATCAGTGGAACAGCTGGCAACAGTGCCGCCCGATGACTCTGTGCCTAGCCTGGGAAGGGCTGCTGCCTGTGATGCTGCACCTCCGGGTAGCTGTAGCCCTGGTAGGTGAGGGGCTGTTGGAAGCCTTGGTATGGGAGGGACATCACCTGGGGTGGAGGAGCAGACCTGGACTGGGTGGGAGCAGGTGCCTCTGGGTCTGGAGGGTTGTTAATCAGCGTGGAGATCCTCTCCTTCACCAGCTGGTACTGGGGATCCGGCATCTCCTTGAGGGTCTGGTTCAAATAATTGAGGAAGGGCTTGTGGTTGGAGGAGGATTCGATGGGGACCAGCTGAGAGAGGAGACCTATGCTGGTGCGGATGGTGTCCCTGATCCCCACCAGGACCTTGTGGCTCTCCCCCTCCTGCGGTCTGGCTCTCTGCCTTCCTGTGGAGGTGGTGGTGTGGGTGGATGGGACTTCGGCAGCGGTGGACTCGATGTTTCCTTTCTCCCACCGCACCAGGGAGTCCTCATCGCTCTCCACCAAGCTTTCAACCCCTGCCTGGGGGTTCTCCGCCGTGACACGCTCCCCCGAAACCTGCCTGGAGACAGGGACTGACTCTCGGCTGGAAGAGGACTGGGTCGCAGCAGGCTGCCTGAGAGTGAGGGTAGACAGATGGGCTCCTGGTGCTGCTCGGTGGCGGATCTCACCCTCCAGGAAGCTGCACCTGGCCATAACGTAGGTCTCTCTGTCCGTCAGCTTCACCCTGGCCTGGCCAGATTTTTTGAGGTGCAGCTTCCCGTACCAGGTGTGCATATGTTTCCACCAGCCGAGTAGCACCTCCGAAGTGTAGCCCAGACTTTCCGCCCTCTCTCTCCAAGCAGCCTGCTTCCGCTTGGTGTCCCTGTACAGCCGGTGTCCCTTCCGCCACAGATAGTCGTTCTCTCTCAGCCACTCCAGCACCTCATCCTCGTGCACCTCCTCAATAAAGTACCGCCTCCTCTCCCGTTGATGCGAACAACTCTTCCTCCCTCTGGCAGGGCCATATGGGCCCTCATCAGAGGGACTCCGAGGTTGTATGGGCTGCTCCTCCACACCAACAGCAGCAGCAGCAGCAGCAGCAGCAGAATCATCATCATCAGAAACATCACCAGCAAGATCATAATCAGCATCATCATCATCAGCAGCAGCAGCAGCAGAATCACCAGCAGGATCAGAATCAGAATCAGCAGCAGCAGCAGCAGCAGCAGCAAGACCAGGATCAGCAGCAGCAGAGTAAGCACCAGCAGCAGGACCAGCAAGACCAGGAGCACGAGCAGAACGAGCAGGACCAGCAGGACCAGGAGCAGCTTAAGCAGAGTGCGCAGCAGAAGCACCACTGCCAGGAGCAGCCACAGCAGACGCTCCAGCAAGAGAAGAGCGAGCCCAAGCAGCAGAAGCTCCAGCAGAAGCAGAGTCAGGGACATGGGGCGGGAGGGTGGCCCTGCCCCTCTTGACAGGGATGGCGGCAGGTTGCTGAGACTTTCGCTTCTTGCCCATGGTTGTGGGGTTGCTGGCTGGCAGGGAGGCTTGCAGGAAGGCTGGCAGGCACCAAGGCTGGCAGGAAGGCTGGCAGGAAGCCTGGCAGGAAGGCAGGCACCAAGGCTGGCAGACAGACTGGCTGGCAGGGAGGCTGGAAGGCAGGCTGCCAGCAAGGCTAGCAGGGAGGCTGGAAGGCAGACTGGCAGGGAGGCTGGCAGGGAGGCTGGCAGGGAGGCTGGCAGGCAGGCTGGAAGGCAGGCTGGCAGCAAGGCTAGCAGGGAGGCTGGAAGGCAGGCTGCCAGCAAGGCTGGAAGGGAGGCTGGAAGGCAGGCTGGCAGGGAGGCTGCCCAGGAGGCTGGGAGGCAGGCTGGGAGGCAGGCTTGGAGGCAGGCTTGGAGGCAGGGCAGGCAAGGAACTCAAAGTGTCCAGCAGCAGGTCTTTCCTCTGAATGGTGAGCTGCTTCCGAGATGCTTCCCTTTATATCCGGAGGACTTGCGCAATGCATCCCCTCCGCATGCGCAATTAACGTGCAGCATCCGTTCCGCTTCCACTGTGCATCCGCTAGGCTTCCGCTGTGCATCCGCTTCATCCGCTGTGCATCCGTTCTGCATCCGTTTTTTCTGTTCTGCGTCCGCTTTTCTGAGACCCCCCGGAAGCCCTGCGAACATGCCATCCATTCTGCATCCGCTGGGCTTCCGTTCCGCATCTGCTTTGCATCCTCTCTGCGTCCTCCCCGCGTCCGTTTCATCCGCTCCAATTATGCAAATTTTCACCCCTTTTTAGCGCGGATACAACGGATGTAACATTTTTCTCTTCCGTTGTGTCCTCTTTGCATCCGTTTTTGCAGTGTGACATGGCCTTAAGGGATACAATTGTTAGGTGAATTTTGCCCCATTTTATGACCTTTCTTGTCATGTTTGTTAAGTGAATCACTGTAATGGTTAAGCGAGTAACACGGTTTTTAATTGAATGTACCTTCCCACTGATTTTGCTTGTGAGAAGGTGATCACATGACCCCCCCGGGACAATGCAACAGTCATAAATTTGAGTCAGCTGCTAGTCATAAGTTCCTTTTTGCAATGCTGTTGTAACTCCGAACTGTCACTCAATCAGACATGGTATTCAGCAGGTTCTGACCAGTTCTGGAGAACCAGTAGCAGAAATTTTGAGTAGTTTGGAGAACCGTTTAATACCACCTCTGACTGAAGATTTTACAGTATCCTTGCCCTGCCATGCCCACCATGTCCACAGAACTGGTAGTAAAAAAAAAATGAATTCCACCACTGCACTCAATGAATCATTGTAAGTCAAGGACTATGTGGGCATGGCTAATCTAGTGAAGAGAAGGACCAAGGGAGACGTGATAGCGGTGTTGCAATATTTGAGGGGCTGCCATGGAGAGGAGGGGGTCAAGCAATTTTCCAAGCCACCCGAAGGCCAGACAAGGAATAATGGATGGAAACTGAACAAGGAGAGATTCAACCAGAAAATAAGAATTTTTCTGACAGTTAGAACTATCAACCTATGGAACAGAAGTTGCCTTCAGAACTTGTGGGAGTTTCATCACTGGAGACTTTTAAGAAGAGATTGGACTGCCATCTGTCAGAAATGGTGTAGGGTCTCCTGCTTGGGCAGGGGGTCAGACTAGATGACCTACAAGGTCCCTTCCAACTCTGTATCAGTTTCTGTATTTTGTGGGCTACAGAACAACTCAGTTGCAACCCCAACGGAAATCAAACAAATTACAATATTCAGTGGGTGGGTTCTTTTTTTAAAAAAAGTTACGCTGATCATCAGTTGTGCCTTTTCCAATGTTTTAATGGTTTTGATTCTCATAAATTGATTGTGTTTATGTGTGTAGCTTGGCTATATGTATACAGAAAAAATGGCACATTTATACATCTCCCCCTGAAATTCACCAGGAGCCCTTTTCCACCTCTCTTTTCAAAATGAAGGGGAGATTGGTTTACTCACACGTGTCTGTAAGTCCCAGAAATCTGTCTTCTTGCTCTAAAATGACTGCTCTTTTCCTTTTGGCTGCTACTCTCATAACTAGCCTTTTGCCAAACCTTCAAAGATTGGATTATGGCCTGTTATACTTGATTATTTTTGTCAGCCTGCTGACCTAGGGTGCCCTTTTCTTGTGTTGATCCTTCTGTTTCCATTTTTCATGTCATCCAGCTTTTCATCTTGTCAATCAGCCTTTGACTTCCTGATTAAAGTGTCTGTCACAGGAGCAGTTTGGGCTGCAGTCACTTGTTTAATTTGTTCCACATGGCATCCAATTGCGTTAGTCATCAAACCCAGCTGTTTCCCAAGTGCTTCTAAACTCACTTTTTCCCTGCATGTGTTTGGATTTCACCTCTAGCAACTATGTTCATAGTGCCTACAGCTCAGCTTTGTTTCAGCTCCTCCCCAATAGTTTGACATACTTATTTTTATTTCATTTTATTTATTTATTTGTTTGATTTCTCAATCGCTTACAAGCTAATAGGTATAAGTATAAACACGAGTAAAAATACAGGAAATAGATACAAATAAATGGGGACGTTAGGACAGGAACAGTAGGCATGATTGTACACTTATGCATGCCCCTTACAGACCTCTTAGGAATGGGGTGAGGTCAACAGTGGATAGTTTAAGATTAAAAGGAGTGAGGGTTAGAGGATGTAACAACAGAGACAGGTAGTGTATTCAAAACATTGACCACTGTTGCTGAAGTCGTACTTTCTGCAATCAAGTTTGAAATGGTTTCCCTTGAGTTTGTATCTGCTGTGTGCTTTTGCACTGTTATAGTTGAAGCTGAAGTAGTCATTGACTGGTAGGACCTTGTAGCAGATAATTTTGTGTACTACACTAAAGTCCAATTGTAGGCAGCATAGTTCAAAGTTGTCCAAGCCCAAAATTTCAAGCCTGGTGATATAAGGTATACTGTTGTGAACAGAGTAGTGTAGTACTCTTCTCATGAAATACTTCTAAACTAGCTTGTCCTGAGATCCACAGCCACAGTCAAGCCCAGAAAGACATTCATATCGCAGTTTGTGTTATAAATTAACAGACCAGTGGTGGGATTCAAAATATTTTACTACTGGTTCTGTGGGGGTGGGTTGGTAGGTGTGGCAGGGAAGGATATTGTAAAATCTCCAGTCAGAGGTGGTATTTGCCAGTTCTCCAAACTACTCAAAATTTCCTCTACCAGTTCTCCAGAACTGGTCAGAACCTGCTGAATACCACCTCTGAAACAGACCCAACATCTAAAACAGCTGAGGTTTCCTTTTTTTTAAACAGAGGACTCCCAACATGGCAGGAAGTACATGAAAAATATCAAAGTTCCCCCTGTCCCGTCATTTCCAAATTTAGGGAGCAGTGCTCATCTCCATTTCTTAGCCAATGAACTCAGCATTGTCCGAAGACACTTGTGTGGTCATGTGACTGGCATGACTACATACTATGGGTCTCCAAACTGGACAGCTTTAAGACTTGTGGACTTCAACCTAGAATTCCTCAGCCAGCCATGCTGATTGAGGAATTCTGGGAGTTGAAGTCCACAAGTTTTAAAGTTGCCAAATTTGAAGACCCCTGCTATATGCCGATATGTAGAGAAAGTCATATTTCCACCAAAGTGATACCTATTTATCTACTCACATTTTGGAAACTGGTAGGTGGGGCAAGCTCAGGAACTCACCCCATTGTGTGACGCTTGGGTCTCAAACCTGGGCTTTCTAGTTAACAGGCTCAGCATTTTTTAACCACTGAGTCATCATCTCCCCTAAAAGACATACAGCCTTAAGCCCATGTCACACTGCCCAATGGATGCAAAAAGGACACAGCGGACGAGCAAAATGTTCCATCCGTTGTTATCCGCTCTCAAAAGGGGCAAAAATTTGCATAACCGGAGTGGATAACACGGATGCATGGAGGATGCAGGGCGGATGCAAAGCGGATGCGGAATGGAAGCCTAGCGGATGGAAGCAGATGGGAGCGGATGGCACATCCGCAGGGCTTCCGGGGGGTCTCAGCAAAGCGGATGCGGAACAGAAAGAGCGGATGCAGAGCGGACGCTGAGCGGATGAAGCGGTTGCACAGCGGATACACAGCAGAAGCCTAATGGATGCCTGGCATTATTTGCGCATGTGGGGAGGATGCATTGCGTCAGCCCCGTGGATATAACGGAAGCAGCTCGGAAGCAGGTCGCCATTCAGAGGAAAGACCTGCTGCCAGACGGATTGGCTGCCTTGCCTGCCCTGCCTGCCCTGCCTGCATGTCTGCCTGCAAGCCTTGGTGCCAGCCTTCCTGCCAGCCTGCCTGCCAGCCTGCCTGCAAGCCTTGCTGACAGCCTTGCTTCCAGCCTTGGTGCCAGCCTTACTGCCAGCCTTCCTACAAGCCTTGGTGCCTGCCTCCCTGCCAGCCTTCCTGCCAGCCTTGGTTCCTGCAAGCCTCCCTGCCAGCCAACAACCCCACAACCATGTGGAAGCACAGCAAGCCTCAGCCATCTGCTGCCAGCCCTTGCAAGAGGGACAGGGCTACCATCCGCCCCTTGGCCCTCACTCTGGTTCTCCTGGGGCTTCTGCAGCACAAGCTCGCTCTTCTGGGGCTGGCGCTTCTGCTGCTTCTGCTTCTGGAGGAGCTGATGACAAGCACTCCAGCACCAGCCACCTCCACAGCACCTGCACCCTTCACCCCTCAGACTGAGCGACCAAGAGGAGTGCCAGAGACTCATTTTTGTCTTATAGCTTGTTGTTTAAAAAAGTCTATTTATGATTCCCACACTTGTTTCATTTCTTTTTTTTAATAAAGTCTTGGTGGAAACTTTTAGAAATGGTTTAAGCCTTTGCTTGCTTGTGGGATGGGTAAGGATAGCTTTGGTTTGGGTTAGGATACCTGTGGGATGGGTAATAGCTGTGGGATGGGTTAGGATAGCAGTGGGATAGATAAACCTCCAGTGCAAGCATAGTGGGACTGTAAGGTCCACCCTCCCAGGTGCCACACCTATGGCCCTTTATTATTGTTAAGCCTGGGTTCCCCAACCAGGGTTAGGTAGACAAGCTAAACAGAATGTGCAGCGTTAGTCAGATAGGCACACAGATAAATGAGTGAGCTAAGCTTGTATGTTTATTAACATACAGTAAAAATAACAGATACGCTTGTGCTATCAAGAATATATTTTATTCCAGTATAAGTTTATGGCATAGTCAAATAACAGTCCAATATTCATTTACCATGTAGTCAGTCCATTCAGGGGTATTCAGTTAGCAAAGTCCATGTAGAATATCCTATGTCAGTTCACTTACAAATCAGTCCTTTGTTCTCTCTCCCGTTCGAGCAATGCAGTCTTGATTCCAAGCAGTAATCAGGGATCATCAAAGCCAGAGAGAGAGTGAGAGCAAGCCGTAGTCTTGCTACTTTTATATTTTTTTCTTAACCACTCCTTTAATTGCTATTTCACAGTTAAAGCTGTATACACTCTACCATACACTAACTATGATTCATAGTTATTATTTCACCTAAACCAGTTAGGGTAAACAATGTTATCCCTAACATTTATCAATAACGACATGATCAATCATCCACACATGTCAACATAAACACAACTCTTTATTAAGCACCCTGTTCATTGTAGGCCAACCAAACATACATAGCCCAATCTCATCCATGTGATGAGACAGTCTAAAGGAAGCATCCATTAAGCATCTATCATCCTGTCTTGCCACTCCACCGCTCCAGCTGGGGAGTTTCACCAGTGTTTCAGGAGGTTGCGCTGCTTCTTCGCCTCACATGAGGCTCTGTTGGGCCCTTGCACATCCTCAGTGTCGATCAGGTTTCGCCCTTGCCTCCATTCCCAAGGCTCCATGTCCCCATTGCTTTGTTGACGGTCCACAAGCCTGTTCTGCAAGACTGGGTAGCGGGTGAGCATGAGATTGTGCAGGATGCAGCAAGCTTCCACGATCCTCCTCATGGTCTCTGGGCTATGCTGCATGTTGGTGAGAAGTACCTGGAACCTGTTGGCCAGGATGCCAAAGGCGTTCTCCACCACCCGCCTTGCCCTGGACAGCCTGTAGTTGAAGATCCTCTCTTCTCGGGTGAGGTATTTGGAGGTGTAGGGCTTAATGAGGTAGGTTGTGAGGAAGAAGGCGTCATCCCCCATGATGAAGTAGGGCACATCTTGCGTATCATTGGGCAGCGGGTCTGGATCTGGGAAGCCCATCATGAGGTTGCCTTCCAGCCCCTCCTTGAGGTGACTGGCGTTGTATACCTGGGCATCTGAAGATGAGCCGTTGCCTGAAGCATCAATGTACATGAACTTGTAGTCAGCATCGACCATGGCGAAGAGGATGATGCTGAAGAAGCCCTTGTAGTTGTGATAAGTGGACCCCGACTTGGCTGGAGCTTTGCAGGCCACGTGCTTGCCATCTATGGCTCCAACGGTGTGGGGGAAGTTCCACTTCTGATACCACTGCTCTGCAACTTTCTTCCATCCTTCTTCAGTGGAGGGGCACTGGAAGAGCTTCTCCAGGTATTCTTCAATGATGGCCTGCACCACTTCTCTGTCCACAATGCTGATGGTGTTGGGTGGCACTCTCCAGCCATACTGCATGCTCCTGTAGGTGGTCCGAGAGGCCAGGTGGCGCAGAGTGAGTGCCACCCTGAGCCCAGGTTCCAGGCTGGGTGGGAAGTTGGTGTTTGTCTTGGTCAACCTGGGTGTCAGCCGCTGCACAAGTTCGTCAAACATGGCTGGAGGCATCCTCATGAAGTTCTGGAATGCCCAAGTGTCTTCGCTCCTGAGCTCCACCATCAGCATGTTGTATAGTCCGTACTCTGCTCTTCTGGTGAACCATCTTTGGACCCACACTTTTTTTGGGTGCCTCCTTTTCTTCCCATAGTAGAGTTCACAGAGCCTGTAGATGGTTTCGCACTGTTGCAGAAGGATGGTGGCTGCCGAAAGGACTTTGTCACAATCCACGGTAGACATGACTGGATGCTGTGGAAGAGGAAGAGTCAGATGAAGGCTTCAGAGGTCTGCACAGCTTGGCAGCTGTTCTGAAAGTGAGATGCAGGCAAGTTGCTCCCCCTTTTTATAGGCAGTATAGGTGTCCCTTTGCATCCTCTAGGCATCCTCTAGGCATCCTCTAGACATCCTTTAGGCATCCTTAATGTCCGAGATAGGTCCCCTCTGCGAACGTTTTTTTCGCTTTAAACGCTTTGTTTCCGTGTTGCATCCGTTCTGCATCCGTTCTGCACCCGTTCCGCTTCCTCCCTGCGTCCGGGCGGATGCGAGTTGTGCGGATGCACAGCGGATGCCAAGCGGATATAGCGGATGCATAACGGATGTGTAGCGGATGCGTAGCGGATGCAGAATGGATGAACTGGATACATTTTCCGCGCAAAAGTTTTGGGCAGCCCAAAACTTTCGGAGCGGATGAAATGTCAATAAATGGATGCTGGACAGATAGAGAGGAAGCAAAACGGAGGCAGTGAGTACATCGCGTTTTCGAACGGATGGCAAGGTTTTTTGTCCGTTTTACATCCTCTTTGCATCCGTTGGTTCAGTGTGACATGGGCTTTATCTAATTAGCAATAGCACTTAGACTTATATACCTCTTCACAGTGCTTTACAGCCCTCTCAAAGCAGTTTACAGTCAGCATATTGCCCCTAACAATCATTTTACCCACCTCGGAAGGATGGAAGGCTGAGTCAACCTTGAGCTTGCCAGGATTGAACTGCTGGCAGTGGGTAGAATTAGCCTGCAATACTGCATTCTAACCACTGTGCCACCATGGATCAGATTATTCACTCTTTGGTATATAGGTAAGTCACTCAAAAAGCCAATTCAATGGGACATCACCCATTCTGGGAGGTAACCCAGAAGGGTACATATACCCCATTATGACAATTAACTTGTATCTGCCTCTATAACAAGTCAGATGGATGTGCTCAAATTTAATATGGGACAAATTTCAAAAAAGGGATTGATGGAGTCTTTTCAGCAAGAAAAACTTGAACTACTCATTCTTGTCTTCAGCATGAGTAGGATTGGAGGAAGATGGGAGCTTTGTTGAATGGCTAGACCCAAGAATTTAACCATCTTTAAATCCTAATCAGTGAAATGGAGAGGAGGGGATCCCTGATAAAGCAGGAGATCCTGATTTATTGGCATGAGTTCATGGGAGCTCCCTTGTAAAGTTTAGTTGCAACACCCCAGTGGATCAGGCAGCAAATGGATGAGGGCTTTGTGATAAAGCAGAAGACAAGATCTTCTACTGTTTTACCTGGAATCTTCTACCCATCCCAAGGATCCAATGCTTGATTTACAGAAGTCAGATGATGGAAGTTACCCAAGAACCAAGACAGGCAGTACCATTCTGCATCATCACTGCCTATCAATCACAAATTTTTAATGCATGTCTGGGGATCTAGTGCAGGGATCTTCAAACTTGACAGCTTTAAGACTTGAGGACTTCAATTCCCAGAATTCCTCCTCCAGTCATGTTAGCTCAGGAATTCTGGGAGTTGAAGTCCACAAATGTTAAACTTGCCATGTTTGAAGACCCTTGATCTAGTGCAAGGTTTTGGGACCCACTTAGACCAAGAACCAATGTGGTTCTTTTTGAAGTGCATAGGTGCCCAGTGCCAAAATGACTGTGCAAAGAACATAGAACATAAAATGAGAGTTGGAAGAAACCTCAGATATCTTATAGCCCTGTGATGGCGAACCTATGGCATGCGTGCCAGAGGTGGCACACAGAGCCCTCTCTGTGGGCATGCACACCACTGCCAGCTGCTCTTCTGGTTTCTGGCATGCCAGCCAACTGGTCTTTGCAGGCACCAGAGTAATGGAAAATAGCCCAAAACACAGGCCGTTTTCAGGCTGTTTTCAGACTGTTCATCAGGCCTTTTTCAGGCCATTTTTCACAGCCATTTTTAGGCCATTTCTGGGCCAAAAATAACCCAAAAAACTCCCTGAAAATAGCCCCAAAAGGTTTTGAAAATGGCCAAAAAACAGGCATGTATGTGGCACTCTGGCACCCGCACATGCACATGTGTTCTGGTTTGGGCACTCGGTGCTGAAAAGATTTGCCATCACTGTTATAGCCCAACCTGCTGCTCAAGCAAGAAAATTACCGGAGTCATGAGGAAAGTTGCTCACAATAGCACAAAGAGCCAATTGGACCTCAGCAGATCCCAGCCCTTCCCTCCTGTTACCTTAGTCACCCACCAAAGTGCCACAAATCATGCACAGAGCAAGACTTACAGGCAGAAAAAATGACACCTTAAGGCCGTGTCACACTGGCCAACGGATGCAAAACGGACACAACAGAAGAGAAAAATGTTACATCTGTTGTATCCGTGCTGAAAAGGGGCAAAAATTTGCATAATTGGAACGGACAACACGGACGCGGGGAGGACGCAGGGTGGATGCAAAGCGGATGCGGAATGGAAGCACAGCGAATGGCGCGTCCGCAGGGCTTCCGGGGGGCCTCAGCGAAGCGGATGCGGAATGGAAAAAGCAGATGCAGAACGGATGCACAGCGGAAGCCTAACGGATGCACAGCGTTAATTGCGCATGCGGGGGGATGCATTGTGCAAGCCCCCCAGATATAAAGGGAAGCAGTTCGCACGACTAGCATTCCAAGGAAAGACCTGCTGCTGGACACTTCGAGTTCCTTGCCTCCATGTCTGCCTGCAAGCCTGCCTCCCAGCCTGCCTCCCAGCCTCCTGGTCAGCCTCCCTTCCAGCCTTGCTGCCAGCCTGCCTTCCATCCTGCCTTCCAGCCTTGCTGGCAGCCTGCCTTCCAGCCTCCCTGCCAACTTTGCTGCCAGCCTGCCTTCCAGCCTCCCTGCCAGCCAGTCTGTCTGCCAGCCTTGGTGCCTGCCTTCCTGCCAGGCTTCCTGCCAGGCTTCCTGCCAGGCTTCCTGCCAGGCTTCCTGCCAGCCTTGGTGCCTGCAACCCTTCCTGCCAGCCTCCCTGCCAACCAGCAACCCCACAACCATGGGCAAGAAGCGAAAGTCTCAGCAACCTGCCGCCATCCCTGGCAAGAGGGACAGGGCCACACTCCTGCCCCATGTCACTGACTCTGCTTCTGCTGGAGCTTCTGCTGCTTGGGCTCACTCTTCTCTTGCTGGAGCTTCTGCTGGAGCTGCTCCTGACAGTGGTGCTTCTGCTGAGTACTGTGCTGAAGCTGGTCCTGGTCCTGCTGGTCCTGCTTGTTCTGCTCGTGCTCCTGGTCTTGCTGACCCTGCTGCTGGTGCTTACTCTGCTGCTGCTCATCCTGGTCTTGCTGCTGCTGCTGCTGCTGCTGCTGCTGCTGCTGATCCTGCTGCTGCTACTGCTGCTTATGATTCTGCTGGTGATTATGCTGCTGCTGATGATGATGATGATGATTATGATCCTGCTGTTGAGGATGTTGCTGCTGCTGCTGATGATGATGATGATGCTGATGATGCTGTTGGTGTGGAGGAGCAGCCCATACAACCTCAAAGTCCCTCTGATGAGGGCCCATATGGCCCTGCCAGAGGGAGGAAGAGGCAGACGCGTGATAGGGAGAGGAGGCAATACTTCATTGAGGAGGAACACGAGGATGAGGTGCTGGAGTGGCTGAGAGAGAACGACTATCTGTGGCGGAAGGGACACCGGCTGTACAGGGACACCAAGCGGAAGCAGGCCGCTTGGAGAGAGAGGGCGGAGAGTCTGGGCTACACATCGGATGTGCTCCTCGGCTGGTGGAAGCACATGCACACCTGGTACGGGAAGCTGCATCTCAAAAAATCTGGCCAGGCCAGGGTTAAGCTGACGGACAGAGAGAAGTACGTCATGGCCAAGTGCAGCGTCCTGGAGGGTGAGGTCCACCACCGAGGAGCACCAGGAGCCCAAATCTCTACCCTCTCTCTCCGGCAGCCTGCTGGGAGCCAGTCCTCTGGCGGCCGAGAGTCAGTCCCTGTCTCCAGGCAGGTTTCTTTGGAGTGTGCCACAGCAGAGAACCCCCGGGCAGGTGTTGAAAGCATGGTGGAGACCGAGGAGGACTCCCTGGTGTGGTGGGAGAAAGGAGACATCGAGTCCACCGCTGCTGAAGCCGCATCCACCCACACCTCCGCCACCACAGGAAGGCAGAGAGCCGGACCGCAGGAGGGGCAGAGCCCCAAGGTCCTGGTGGAGATCAGGGACACCCTCCGCACCAGCATAGGTCTCCTCTCTCAGCCGGTCCCCATTGAATCCTCCTCCTCCAACCGCAAGCCCTTCCTCAATTATGTGAACCAGACCCTCAAGGAGATGCCGGATCCCCAGTATCAGGTGGTGAAGGAGAGGATCACCACGCTGCTTAACAACCCTCCAGACCCAGAGGCACCTGCTCCCACCCAGTCCAGGTCTGCTCCTCCACCCCAGGTGATGTCCCTCCCATACCAAGGCTTCCCACACCCCCTCACCTACCAGGGCTACAGCTACCCCGAGGTCCAGCAGCACAGACAGAAGCCCTTACAGATGTAGGCACAGAGTCATCGGGCGACACCGCTGCCACCGGTTCCAATGATGCCACCGATGCCAACCTTGACAGTCCTCACCCCGCTGCAGAGCAGGCAGCTCCACTACACTACTCCTTCCTCCATCCCACAGCCAAGCCCGGCCTCAGTACATCTGTCCTCAGTACTGGG
>BLBF01000055.1:8871353-8888708 GCA_015471245.1 Laticauda colubrina | reverse complement strand
TATGAAGGCTGCAGAGGTCTGCACCGCTGGGCTGCTGGTCTGAAAGTGCGAAGCAGGCGAGTTGCTCCCCCTTTTTATAGGCAGTATAGGTTTTCCGCTAGGCATCCTCTAGGCATCCTCTAGGCATCCTCTAGACATCCTTAATTTCCAAGATAGATCCCCTCTGCAAACGTTTTTTCCACTTTAAATGCTTTGTTTCCGTTCTGCATCCGTTCTGCATCCGTTCTGCATCCGTTCTGCATCCGTTCTGCATCCGTTCTGCATCTGTTCTGCATCCGTTCCGCGTCCGTTCCGCTTCCTCCCTGCGTCCGGGCAGATGCGAGTTGCACGGATGCATAGCGGATGCCTAGCGGATATAGCGGATGCGTAGCGGATGCGTAGCAGATGCAGAATGGACGAACTGGATACATTTTCCACGCAAAAATTTTAGGCAGCCTAAAACTTTTGGAGCGGATGAAACGTCCATAAACGGATGCCGGACAGATCGAGAGGAAGCCAAACAGAGGCAGTGAGTACATCGCATTTTCGAACGGATGGCAAGCTTTTTTGTCCGTTTTACTTCCTCTTTGCATCCGTTGGTGCAGTGTGACATGGGCTTTAAACTGGGATCAAATAAATAGGAAATTAAGTAACTTCATCTGTAACTCAGGGATGAGATAAAGGCTATTTCTTGAATACAGAATAATTAGAAAGGCATTTTCAAACTCCAGTAAGGGTAATGAGAATCCTTAGAAGAGGGGGAAATGTTGGCTTGCCCAGACTGAACTGTTATACTATGAAGAATATTGTGCTTTTCATTTATTTTTGCTATTTTCACTCTGTTGTATAACAGACTGTCTTCTCGCATCTGATAATCTTTCTTTTAAAAAGCAAATAGCCTGAAAATATAATCAGAAGCAGAATAACAGAAGAAAAAATGCTGATTAGACAGAAATACATTCTAAAATAAGATCAAACTAGGAATCAAACTACTTTTAGTTGCCGAAACATTTATTCCTCCAACTAGAATGGGACAACTCGCCGTAGCCAACTTGCCGCAGGACAATTTAACAAATACAAAAGTTAAATTAACTTTGACAGAACCATGGCCAATAATAACAAAATTAAGTCAATCCAGAAATACAAGAGTTACAATAATTTCCACAAAAACATGGTCACTAATAATAAAGGTACCTGAATGAAACAATTAATACAGTGTTGAATTGTCCTGCAGTGCATTGTCCCTTGGCAAGTTGGTGTGACAAGTTGGCCACAGTGAGTTGTGTCAGAGTGCACACAGTGTGACTATGTGAGACAACCCAGGAGCAAATTCAGTAAACAGAGGTTTGTATTTAAATAATGGTTTTATCTACAAAGAATATATACAGACACGTACTTTAGTCAGACCTCAAACAAACAGCACAGAAGCACACACAGGGAGAGAGATATGCCCCAACAGGGCCTCTTCTTATTACAGGCTCTTAAAGTGATATTAGCCCAAAAACCTTGCCAACTCATTCCTAGCATTACATCACTGTAGCAGCTGGTTAGCTCTTAAATCATTACCCTGACAAGTTGGCTAGGGTGAGTTGGCCGTGGCAAGTTGGCAGCAAGTTGCCCTAGACCCTGTTCCAACTAATCGCTTTATTTTGATGTAAATATTTTGTGTATATTTTCATTCTAGACTTACATTCAGTTAGGAGTTAGGTATGGAACCCAACCACTGTGCACCAAAACAGCCTCGTTGTTTGAATGATATAAAACCATCTCCAGCCTGAAGCCAACAAATTATCTATCCTTACTTAACAATTGCTCCATTTATGACCTTCTTTCTTATTTATTTATCAAACTTCTTAACCATCCATCTCCCTCACTGAGGCACTCATCACAGACCTTTGGATCCATGCACTGGAATGCACTCAGATTCATCGCAGTGCTGTCTACAACAGGCCCTTTGAGAGTTGCCAAAGCCATAGCTTGAATCTCTATTTTATTTGAAGCAACCTCTCAACTTCAGCGGAGTGGATCTAGCTGTCCAAGCTTCCTGGTTGTTAGAGATTCCAGAAAGTTGAATTGTTCTCACCTTTTCATCACTAAGAGTCTGTGTTGGGGTGGAGGCCAGGACCTGAGCAGTCTCTAATCCAAGAGTCTTCAAACTTGGCAAGTTTAAGACTTGTGGACTTCAACTCCCAGAATTCCTGAGCTAATATGACTGGAGGAAGAATTATGGAGGTTGAAGTCCATAAGTCTTAAAGCTTTCAAGTTTGAAGACCCCTACTCTAATTCATTGGGCTTGGAACCCCCACCCTGCCAAGATGGCCAAATGCCATTGACAATTGCACTTGCTGGTGGTTGGATTCTTGGTGGGACAAGGTAGGTGGTTGGAAGGAGATTGAGTTGCTGTAGATATGAGAGGGGGAATAAATTGGAATAGGAACATCTGGGCCTGGAATGGAAGAATGGAGAGTGGGAGTGGCCATGTGGGAAGGCAAGCTCAGCTTGATGGCGACATACAGAAGGAGATATGACACAAACTCAGGAACACTGGGGCTACTTTTTGAAAGTGGGCCTGCTGTCTACTTCTTGACTTCCACTTTTTGTGATGGCTATCTGATCCCCAGTGGCCCAGGGCTTTGACTGTTGCTATTGAAAGCCAGGTCAATGTATAACAGAGCTGTGCTCATTCAACAGTTGCTTAACAAAGCTCTAATGTTCATCCCAAACGGGAAAATCTTTAAAATACTCCAGTTCCCAGTTAAAATTCATATAGAGATTTCTCTCCCCCCACCCACCCACTACCACCCCACACACATGTTTTCAGTGTTTGAATAGAGTCCATAGTGCTTGGGTTTATACAAACAATGTTTTGCTTGGCCAGTAGTCAAAAGTCTGAACAGGACTTGTAGTATAGTCTTCTCACCAGAGAAAACTAAATAGTTTTTCACTGAGGTTTTTGGAAACAGGTGTGCCAAACAATTATAGAGCACTTTTCACTCCCAGGGGGCAGCTTTCCAAGAAATAATATTTTTTTTAAACAGGAATGTGTTGTATATCAAGAGTCTATAAGATGAGGCTGAAAAATGAGCTTCTGTAGCTGGACTGTTTTTTATGGCCGCTGGGAGTTACTATATTCTCTTTATTTCAGTCCTTGTTTCAAGCACATACAGTTTTTGTAAGAATAAAATTCTCTATAGGAAGCTTTTCTGAGCCTTGAACAGGCCCTATGCATTAGGAAAAGCTGCAAAGGAAGGAAACTTTACAGATTTACAAGTTGGAAGGGATCTTGTAGATCATCTAGTCCAAGCCCCCTCCCCAGTAAGAGACCCTGCACCATTTTTGACAGATGGCAGTCCAGTCTCTTCTTGAAAACCTCCAGTGATGAAGCTCCCACAACTTCCAAAGGCAAGCTGTTCCATTGGTTGATTGTTCTCACTATCAGAAAATTTTTCCTTATTTCTAGGTTGAATCTCTCCTCCTATTAAATTAAAATAATAAAATTAAATATAAAATTAAAATTAAAAGGAATTAGATTAGAAACTAGGAGACTTTAAGTTTATTTATTTGATTTATTGGTTACATTTATCTCACCGTAGATGGCTGTACTCTAATCCCGTCTTAGGCATTAAAGTTGCCTGGATAACTTTGGACCAATCACTGGGATACTGAGAGTTCTAGTCCTGCCTTAAGGTCCTGTCCAACTGCACTTACGGATGCAAAGAGGATGTAAAATGTGAAAAAAAGCTTGCCATCCGTTGGAAAACGCTATGCATCCGTTGTGTACTCATTGCATACGTGTTTCTCTATCCGTCGAGCATCCGTCCACTGCGATTTCATCCGTGCAAGAAGTTTTGAGCTGCACCAAACTTTGTGAACGGATGAACTTTCGCCGTGTACAATGTAAATCCGCGACATACGAGCAACAAACGTTCTATGTCCATTTATCATCTGTTAAATGTCCTCTGTATCCTCTCTGCATCCTCTGGGCATCCTCGCAACTCACATCCGCTGCAGCTGAAAATGGAAAGAGGGAGGAAACAAAAGGTACACGGAACGTCTACACAGCCTTAGTAACACGGAAATAGAAAGGATGCACAGTGAACGGTTTTCATCCGATATACATCCGTGCGGCATCCCCTTTCTTTCCTTTAGGCGTACATGATGCATCCGCTTCATCCGCTATGCGTCCGCTTTGCAATTCTCCCCCGGAACCCCTTCGGAGGTGTCATCCGCTTCCATCCGCTAGGCTTCCTATGAACATCCGTTTAACATCCCTGCTACATACTACCCACGTCCGTTCTTTTCTGTTCTTTTCCATTCTATTTATGCAAATTTTCACCACTTTTTGGAGCGGATGACAATGTATGGAGCCACCACCGAAATTTTGCTCGTCCGCTGTGTCCTTTATGCATACGTTTTGCATCCGTCAGCCAGTGGGACCGGGCCTTTAGGCATGAAAGCCAGCTGGATGACTTTGGGTCAGTCATTCTCTCTCAGCCCAACCCACCTCATAGGGTTGGTGTTGTGGGGAACATCAGAGGAGGAAGGAATATTAAATAACTTTACTGCCATGAGTTAACTTACAAAAATTATAAAGTGGGATATAAATAAATTAAAATAAAATAAATTATGCTTAACTCCTAACAGTTCTGGGAAGTTCCAATTGAATAGATAAAAATCAATATTTTTAACTTTTTAACTTTTTAGGAATATTGACAGTTCTTATAATATCTTTCTCATTTTAGTTGCCTTACAAAATTATCCCTCACACCTTTCTTAAGTCTGTTCAAAACATTTAGTTAATTGTTTAAAACTTAATCTGAGGGGGTGTTATCTCTATTCCTGAAAATACTACATGGGAATACAGTTACATTTATTCATATATTTCTTCCTTTATGTGACTATTTTCACTTACAGTTTCATCACATTCAGTGCTTATTCACTTTTTTTTTCTCTTTACAAAAGTTATGCTTTGTCAGAACAAAAAAGCCTTTTTTTATTACTCATTAGGCCTACTAAGCTTAATTGTATTCATAATTATCATGAATTCAAACAGTTAAATGCATTTAAATGAGCTCAAATTAAGAGGCTAAGACTTGAAATCTCTTCAGGAGGAAGAATAGAATGATTTAAAAGAATAGTGACCAAAATCTGTAAAGAAAAAGAAAAGATTATTTCTAAAATGAATAAGCTTTTTGGATTTCACTTTCTAATTAATCATAATGTTAAAAATTGCCAAATGTCTGAGTTAGAAAAGATATAAGAGAAAAATAAACATAAGAACTGTTTATTAATACATTCACTCTTATCTAGATAATTTGTTTTGTCATATTTTTCATGCAGTATAATTTTTTAGCAACAAGTCTAAATCTCTAGAACTAGCATTGTGTCTTTAGGCAGAATTCAATAGTTTTATAAGGTTTTAAGCAAAAAAAAAAATGTCAAAAACCAGATTAGAATTTCCTGGGAAAGACAATTCTTCTTCTCTCGTGTCGCTACACTTTTCCCAGCCACTGTAGAACACTGTTGGTGTAGGTTGGTGTAGCGTGGTAGAAGGATTTGCAGGTAGACAGATACCTGACAGGGGCCGCGACGTGAACGCTCCTTCTATGGCCCCCGGAAAGACAATTATAATCTCTTATTTCCCTAAATGGTGTGTGAGGCACAATAAAGTTATTGTATTTGGGTTGAAGTCAATAAGATAATGTTCTCATCCTTGCTGCCATCTAGAGGCCACCTGTATTTCTGCAACACAGATATGATAGCTCTTCTGTGAACCTGTTGAAAGAAATATCCATCTGGTTCAGTTCCAAGCTGGGAGAAAGACACTGGAAACATGGAGGCTGATTGGAAAAATGGTTTAATGATGAAGCAGAATCACCAAGCACATGGTTCTGGTGCAGCTGACCACATGAAGTTGAGAGTTGGGGGTATTTATAGCTTCTCTTGGGCTTTGCACTTGAGCTTCCTGTTCCTGTGCAAGAACATGTATTCTATTGGCTGTTGTCAAACTCCCATGGGACCATGTACAAATCCTAAGAGTTTGTCTGAGCTAAGTTTGGTTAACGTTTCTGAGGGTGATGCAATGAAGGGGCATTGGGCAATTCCTATTGTGGATGTGGGCTAACCCTACTTTTGTTGGATCTTGGGTGAGGATATTTGCTTATGAATACAACTATTTATCTCTTTATCTCTTGTGCTGACATCTGCTGAGGACTATTAAGGAAGATGGGGGCTGCTTTCCAAGAGCATGTTTCTCCATTTCTCATCCATATAATATTCTGCCTTTTTAATATTTCTCAAAATATTTCATTCTTCTAGGAGAGGGGTGGGTGCTAACTTTCTACAAACCACCACAAATATGAGGTGTGTTGGAAAAGAAACAAAATGGTGTGTTCTGAAACTCAGTCTCCCCAAGCAAGAGGAAATGACTAAGTCAGGGATTTGCTAAGATGTGGAACCCCAAGTAACATTTGAGGATACTGCATATTGCTGGTACATTTGGTGAAAAATAGAGGATATTATGGTTCATCACAGAGTCAGTTTAGACTGGATTTGGAATTTTTGTCACCTGTAGAGTCCTTCCAAGGACCTGGGATAGGCAGATGTGAATGTTTGAAGGTCTTATAGACATCATTGCAGGACACAAGCTGTTCTGAGTTAAGCTGTCTTTTGCAATTGACTGATGGTGAATTTGTCAATGCCGATAGTTAAGTTCCAGATGTTTTGGGATTACATCCAAGGCACCCATTGCTGTTGATACTACCTTTGCTTTCTTTCTCGACAGTATTCTTTTTCTCTTTGTAGTTTGTTATCTTCTCCAGTCCTTTCTCTTCTTTTCTGCTGTTATTATTAAAGGTAAAGGTAAAGTTTCCCCTTGCATATATGTGTTAGTCATTCCCAACTCTAGGGGGCAGTGCTCATCTCCATTTCTAAGCCGAAGAGCCAGCGCTGTCTGATGACAATTCCATGATCATGTGGCCGGCATGACGAAACGCCGAAGGTGCATGAAACACTGTTACCTTCCCACCGAGGTGGTCCCTAATTTTTCTACTTGCATTTTTACATGCTTTCAAACTGCTAGGTTGGCTGAAGCTGGGACGAGTAACGGGAGCTCACTCTGTTATGCCGCACTAGGGATTCGAACCGCCGAACTGCCAACCTTTCTGATCGACAAGCTCAGCGTCTTAGCCACTGAGCCACTGCATCCCTGCTGTTATTATTAATATGTTTTAAATTAATTTGCCATCCCTCTCATCAGTAAAGCAACTCTGGGGTAAAAAAACCAAAACAAAATATAAAATAATTTTTTGCAATACATCTTTGAGCATAATAAATGAGGAATTTTGAAGTAAGACATGAGAACTTAGTTAAGAAGGTTTTAAGTTGTTTTATAGCTTTTAGACAGGTTTTTACAGAGATTTGTTATTCTTAGGATTTGTTGAATTCTCTTTTGGGATTTTTTTTTAGCTTTTTATATTATTATTCTGTTAAATCATGTCTGATTCTTGAATAAAAAACTGCTTGGACAAGTTCCTGCAGTTTTCTTGGCAAGAGTTCAGAAATAGTTTGCCATTGCTTCCTTCTTGGGGCTGAGAGTAAATGACTGGCTCAAGTTTATCCAACTGACTTTGTTCCTAAAATGAGATACCGTCTCTAGACTGATGCCTTCATCACTACTGCACATCAAACTGGCTCTCAGAGATCAATTACTTGCTTGCAAATAATGTTCAGATTTCAAACTGGTATACAGATAGTCCTTAACTTACAACCATTCATTTAGTAACTGGTCAAAGTTACAAGGGCACTGAAAAAAGGAGTTATGACCATTTTTCACACAACTGTAGCAGCATCTCCATGATCATGTGATCACCATTTAGACTTTTGACAATTGGCATGTACTTATGACAGTTGCAGTGTCCCAGGGTCATGTGATCAACTTTTGTGAGTTTCTGACAAGTAAAGTTAATGGGAAATCCAAATTCACTTAACCACTGAGTCACTAATTTAAGATCTGCATTGATTCACTTAACAACTGTGGCAAGAAAGGTCATAAAATGGGACAAAATTCACTCAACTGTCTCACTTAGCAGTGGAAAATTTGGGCTGAATTCTGGACATAAGTCGAGGACTACCTTGTATTAGAAAATATGATTTCAAGTTTATATTCAAAAATTCATTGTATCCACCTGAACAAAAAAGAAACTGCTGAAATTTATGAGGAAGAAAAGTTCAACTGCTGATTGATAAAATGATACTAAAAAATTGCCAATAGAAGAAAACCCTCTTAAAAATGCCTTGGGTTGATTATAAAAAAAAAAGATGTTTGAATCTCATGGCTGAATATAGACATGTTTGTAAATATTTGGCCTTTGTACAAACATTGAGAAATTTCAGAAAGACGCGGAAATGAAAATTATTTTGATGGTAAATGGTGAACAAATTGGGAATCTGTGAAACTGGTTTTTCCCTTCCTCAGTACAAAACCTTACATTTTTCACCACTGAACTGCATTTTGTGGTTTGCTAAATAATTTTTCTCCTGTAGATATGAGAAAAAGTCATCCCTATGTGTCTCAAATCTCAGAATGTGTGTGATGACCCGGGGCAGGGCACAAAGGCAATCCAGTCAAATAATAAGTAGGAATCCCTTTATTATCTCCAACTTTGTCCCCAGTGTCCTGGTTACTTATTGGCTGGAGAAAAACTCTTCCAGGAACAGCCTTTGACTGCAGAGATTCAAGTGCAAACATTGGTAACTATAAGTCCAATCAAGGCAAGATGAGATAATTAGTCTGGCAGGACAAGAGAGGAATTCCAGATGTGAAGGAACGGCAGTAATTCAACCCAGTCGGGAGGATGCCAGGAACACAAATAACCAAAGTCAACACAAAATAAACTCACATTTGTTCCCAGCAGACACTGCACTCAGCTTGCATCTCTTTTAAACTCTAATTCCCAGATGTGGCTAATGAAGGGAATCAGGGCTCTTTCCTCCCCCATAAGCCATGCAACCCATGCTGCTCTCTTCTCTGTTCCTCCCTGAATGCCCTAGGATGAAGAAGGGGTGGGGCTGGATCTTCCGCTGAACTCCCTCTCCCTTATTCTATCTTTCCCTACTCTGCCCAGCCGGACTTTGCCCTTCCCCAGTTTCCTACACAGCCAATGGAGCCACACTCCCACTCCCTGTCAGCTGTTTGTCTTCCTCCTCAGATTCAGACTCTGACAAGGGTATGACAATGTGCATGCACATAGAAGTAACACTTTTCAAATTGGGTTTGTAAACCAACAAAAAATGCACAAAAACCTGTATCCATAAATGTATTGATACCTAAACAAAACATCAGAAGACCACTATCTTCAAAAAGACTAAAATGCTAAACAAAGTGCAAAAGTAGTTCTGGATCTTCATGGCATTGGTTTCTTAATCTAGTCTAACTCATAGGGCTGACTGGCCATTACTTTGAGTTTTTTGATTACCCTCTCCCCCCATGGACCTCTTACCAAGGACTGTCTTACTTAGCTTCAGTACACTCCTTCCAGCCAATATGCATTGGGACCAGAATAACAGAATAATGGAGTTAGAAGGGACCTTGGATGTCTTCTAGTCCAACCCCCTGCTCCAGTAGGAAACCCTATACCATTTCAGACAAATTGTTATTCAATCTCTTCTTAAAAGTCTCCAGTGATGGAGCATCCACAACTTCTGAACCTAAGTTGTTCCGCTGATTAATTGTTCTAACTCTTAGGAAATTTCTCCTTGGTTTTTGGTTGGTTCTCTCTTTGATTAGTTTCCACCCATTGCTTCATATCTGGCCTTTAGGTGATTTGGAAAATAGATTGACACACACACCCCTTCTTTGTGGCAGCCCCTTGGATTTTGGAAGACCACTATCATGTCATCCCTAGTCCTTCTTTTCACTATACTAGACTTACCTAATCCTGCAACTGTTCATCCTATGTTCACCCTCTGATCATCTTTGTTGTTTTCTCTGTGCTCTTTCTAGAGTCTCAGCATCTTTTTTGTAACTCATATTGGCGACCAATATGAGTTGTGATCTGTTTATAGAAAATGTATGTTTGCATGTTGGTTATGTCAGCCTACAGATTACATCCATGTTAACTGCAAAGCCGTTTTACAGCTTGAACAAATTTCTATGCATTCTGAGCCAGCCTATTCCGAGGATATATTTAACATTGTTCATTAGCAAATAAAGTTTCTTCTCAACACGAATAGTTAGCCTATATTAGGTGTTTATAGTTCAGATAAATTTCTTAAGGTCAGTTTTTAATAGAGTCCTCCAACTGGGAGATGAAAGATAGCTGCCACACTGTTCAGACTGCTAGGCTCCTAGCCAGACAGGGCTCCTATGGAGAGTGTCTCTACACAGAGGCTACGTGGAGGCTGCCATCATTTTTTGTATGCTGGCAAGAGTCTTTTCTCATGCTACCGAGATGGTGCAAATTGCAGAAGCTAGATCAACCAGCCCCCGCTTGCAATTGCCAGCTCCCATACAAAGCACCTCCTTGTGAGTCTTTCTTTAGTTTGAGTTCAGAAGCAGCTCATATAAGTTTGGGAGGAAATTTGGGTAGGGCAACAAGACTGCACCAAGTAGAAACTGAAGAAAAGGATGCTGGGAATCTGAAATCATCTACCTGTCTCCTACCTTCCATCCCTTCCTCCCTCCCTTCCTTCTTCATCCCTCCGTCTCTCCCTTTATTTTCCCTTCTTTCCTTTCTTCCTTCCTCCTTCCTCCGTCCCGCCCTCCCTCTCTTCTTTCCTCCCTCCCTCTGTCCTTTCTTCCTTCCTTCTTTCCTTCCTTCCTTCATCCTCTCTCTCCCTCCCTTCTTTCCTCCTTCTTTCCTTCCATCCTTCTCCCTCCCTTCTTCCTTTTTTATTTCCTTCATCCCTCCTTTCTTTCTTCTGTCCTTTCTTCGTTCCTTTCAAAATGATTCAGGTAGTAATAAAAATTAAGCTGAGTAGAAATGTATCAGTCTTTTGAATTTATTTACGTCCATTTATGTTATTTATTTATGTCCATTTCTTCCCCACTGAAAGATGCCCACTGAAAAATGTTCCTATTTTATCAAAACTGTGTTGTTTTGTTGTTGTTGTTGTTTCAGTTTGGTCTGAGGGGGACCCACTACTCAAATAAATTTGGAGCTTAGCACTTGCTTCTGCAGGCACTGGGTTCTGCTGAAGTTGCTTATTTGAAAAGGAAAAACATCATGGAGATGGAGATAAAAAATGGAGATGGAGATAGATGATGGAGATGGATGATGGAGATGGTAATAGATAGAGATGGGGATGTGGATATATGATGGAGATGGAGACATGATGGAAGTAGAGAGAGATGATGGAGGTGGAGTTAGATAGAGATGGAGATAGATAGAGATGGAGATGGGGATATATGATGGAGGTGGAGACATGATGGAGGTGGAGAGAGATGATGGATGGAGATAGATGATGGAGATGAAGATATATCATGGAAATTGAGATAGATAATGGAGATGGAGATAAATATGGAGATGGAGATGGAGGAGACAGAGATGTATTAACATAATAATATGTACGGCCGGTGTTGTTATCTTGGATTTAACTTTTTGAGATTGTTCTAATTAGAGACAAGGGATAACATAGAGAATATATTTGCAAAACTCAAAAGGTAGCAACAAGAGTAAGAAAAGAGCACAGTCCCAATTCTGCTCGATGAATTTATTTATTTAAAAAGAACCATCTGGTCACAGCCCCGTACCGGGAAAGAAAAATATAGAATTGTCAGAAAAAGCAACTATAAAGACATAGCAAATCAAACAGCATTGGATTTTAAACTTCAAAAAGTTTAGAATTTTTTTAATCTATTATTCTTTATGATTACAAATTCTATCACAAAATATTTTACACCACAACCCATAGAAAAAAAAATGGGGGGAGAGGGTCCATGGGAGACAGAATCTTACAATTTAACTGAAATGGAAAAAGCAAACGATCAGAAACAAATCTTCTTTCTCTACCTCTTGGAAATGGGATGAATTGAATACCCTTGTTGGTGGTTTCTCTGCTCCCTTTTTTTTTTAGTTAAGAGGAAAAATAGGATCGTACATTAGAGTCAGTTAGTCTGACTCTAAACTAGTTAAATTGGAGGAAATTATTAATAGCACCGTTCCAAAATCAGCTTATCTATATTAATGAGGGTTTAGAAATGTAGAATTCCTCAACTCCAGAAGAAGACATTCAGTTTTCACATCTCCATTTTCAAGTGAAGCTGTGCTGCACATAATCCCTCATTTTAATGGGACAGAACCTTAATCTTCTAATACTTGAGAGCTAGCCAAGGTATACATCAAAACAGCAGAAATACTATTGAACCTCTCCATTTTTCTCCAAGAGGCCATACCCATTAGCCCAATTAAAAGGAAGCTGAGGTAAAGAAGATGGATGTGTTTTAGTTACAGACATTGTGAGTGTTCACTTTTTGGAAAGGTAGAGGACAGTACAGGTAGTCCTCACCTTATGGACACCATTGGGACTCAAAAGTTCTGACAGACAGTTGTTAAGTAAGCTTTTACTCATTTTGTGACCTTTCTTGCTTCAGATGTTAACTGAATCACTGCACTTAGGTTAGTGACACGATTGTTAAACAAATCCACTTTTTAAAACTAAAACGAATAATAAATAAAATAAAATAATAGAATTAAATTAAAATAATAAAATAAAATAATAAGAAATAAAACAAAATAATAAAAGAAATGAAATGAAATAAAATAAAATAAAATGAAATAATAAAAAAGTAACAAGAAAAGATGACAGTGCAAGAAATAGAAGCATTCCTATACATTCATGCTTTGGGCAACCATGAGGGAACAAATTGTATTATACTAAAAACTCTACCCTTTTTCATTTGTATCTTGATATTTCACAAAGGTCTCCAAAGAAAGGGTCAAAAATATTACTTTAAAAAAGTGGTTCTCCTATTATATGATTTTGGCTGCCGTTTTGATGTTTTTTTAGCCATTTTGGCAGATGTCCCTGCACGCATCTACACCAGAGGTGGTATTCAGCAGGTTCTGACCAGTTCTGGAGAACCGGTAGCATTGGAAACTGGAATGTATTTATGATGGTTGCAGCATCCTGGGGTCATATGATCTCCTTTTTGTAACCTTCCCAACTGGCTTCTGACAAGCAAAATAATTGGGAGAAGCCAAGTTCACTTAACAACCACATAATTCACTTAAGGACTGCAGTAATTCACTTAACAACTGCAGCAAAAAAAGCTGGTAAAATGAGGCACAATTCAACAATTATCTTGCTTAGCAATGGAAGTGTTGGACTCAATTGTGATCATAAGCTGAGGACTATCTGTATGAGATGGTCACCTGTGGAAGGATCTTTCAATTCCTGGTTCTTCCACTTTCCAATTAAGTTGCAATTTCAGTGTTACCTCTACAAAACAGATATGACTTTCTAGGCCCCATCAATTCTAAATAATTCAACAACTTTTCCAAGAGTCTACCTCAAAGGCAGCATATTCTCGATGTCATGCTATTTGTCTATATTTCTCTCTGCTTAAATGTTCTAGACTGGCGCTATCCAGCAACTAGTAGTTGCAACTCAGTGACACTCACTAATATACTTTTTCTGTGTGCATTTTGGTTACTGCCTTAAGGGTACCCATACTTAGATTGCCAATTTTCACCTCGACTGTACAGTGAATAACTTCATTGGCTACATGTCCAATAATCAATTTTCACTTTTAATGATGTGTGAGCTTTATCACTTAGATTGTTCAGCTTCTGGGCATTTTCAGTTAAATCAATATACATATTTGACTGAACTATTAAGTGTCACTCAAGTGTAGTCTTGGCAGTGAAGGATTCCTTTCCTTCCATTTCCCTCCTTCCACCAACATATATCATTTCTCCATCTGAAAAATGGCTCTATCTATAAAATACTTGTGACAGAATTTGTGGAAAGTTATTGCTTATAATACTAAGTTTTGTGTAGTAGTTAAGACGCTATGGTAGAAACTGGGAGACAATGAGCTTTAATCCTGCCTTAAGCATAAAGGCCAGCTGGGTGACCAATCATCAGCAGACTAAGTTGTATTCCCTGTTTAGGCATGAAAGCCAGCTGGGAGACTTTGAACCAATCCAAGGAGTTGGTTCAAAGCCAAGTTTGGCCATTGTGGAAACTCATTGTAATGACAATGTACTACGGAGTCCTTGGTACTTCCCGAACTTGCCAAAGTTTCATAACCGATTAGATAATATAATTAGTGCTAGTGTTCCCTGTTTATATACAGTAGTTTGGCCTGCCAAATGATAGTGGAGGTGTGGTTTTCTTCTTGGTAGTTCCTTAATTAAGGTGCTGCTGTCTGCTGGATTGTTTGTCTGGTATTAATCCCTGTTTATTGGGGTTTATATAAGCGGTATATAACTCTAAGTGCTTAAGGACTTTTTTTATTGTCTCCTTTGAATGGTGTGTAAATGTGGTTTATTTCTATGTGTCTGTTGATGGTTGATTTGGCTGAATGGCAAGCTTCAAGGAATTTCCTAGCATTCCCCTGGTATGTTATATACTACTGTATATAAACAGGAAGCAAACCTTGCTCAAGTCAAAAATGCTAAGGAATTCTTGGAACTTTGACTGGTTGATTATGTGCCATCAAGTCATCATTGACCCAGCAGCCATATGGATAATTTTTCAACATGATTGATATTAATGTAATCCTGTAGGCTTTCTAATGTTGGACATATCGCCACTGTAACTGTATCCATCCAGATTGCTGTTTGTCATCCTCATCTTCTCTTGCTTTATGTTTTTTGCAGGACTAGAGTCTTTTTTTTTTTTTTTAGAAATCCTAGTCTTGACACAATGTGTCCAAAGGGAGATAATTTGTGACCAACCATTTGTGCCTTGAGTGAGAACTCTGGATTCATTTGGTAGGTTATAACATGGGACTGGAAAGAGGAAATAAATGTAGAAATGTCCTCTGTCCAGTATTTCCAGTTCCAGTATTTGATGGGCTGCCACAAAAATAAGGGTGGGTCAACCTGTTTTCTAAAGCACCAGAGGTCAAGACAAGAAACAATGGGTGGAAATAATCAAAGAGAGAAGCAACCTAGAACTCAGAAGAAATTTCCTGACAGTGAGAACAATTAATCAGTAGAACAACTTGTCTCCAGAAGATGTAGAGATTTTGAAGAAGAGGTGGACAATCATTTGTCTGGAATGGTATAGGTCAGGGGTGTCAAACTCAAAGCCCAGGGGCCAGATCTGGCCCATAGGGTGATTAGATCTACCCCATGGGGCCAGCTTGGAAACAGCAAAGGATCAGCCAACAGTGCCTCTGCCAGCAAAATGGAGCGGGGGGGGGCATGTGCAGCCCCTCTGTGCCCCATTTTCAGCTGCAACAGCTTCCTGCAGACCTCTGCCAGCAAAAACAGGGTGCAAGGGGGTACACACAGCCCCCTGAGCTCCATTTTCAATGGCAGAGAGCTAGCAAAACTAAACTAAAAACAAAACAAAAGGAGAAATGTTTCCCCTTCGTATTTCAGCATGCAAGAAGGGGACAGGAAAGGAGAAAGGGAAAAAGAAAAGAAAAAGAAAAAGAAGGAAAGATGGGAATAGAGCAGGGAAGGACAAATAAGGAAAGAAGGGAAGGAAGAAGAAAGGAGAATGAAGAGGGAAGGAAAAAGAAGAAAAGGGAGGGAGGGAGGGAGGAAGGAAGGAAGGAAGGAAGGAAGATTATAACAACAGATAACAGATAATCAGAGTTGGAAGGGACCTTGTAAGTCATCTACTCCAACCCTACCCCACCCCACCCAAGCGGGAGACCCTACACCATTTCTGACAAATGGCAGTCCAATCTCTTCTTGAAATTCTTAAGTGATGATGATCCCTATAATGAGAATGAGGAAGGGTCCATATCCTGCATGAGTACTTGATCACCACAGGTGCCCCTGACATGAGTCTAATGTCACACCAACCATAACCACGTCCATCATGACCATGGCTTCCCCAGCCCTCCAAGGTCAAACACAATCCTGATACGGCCCTCAATGAAATTGAGTTTGACACCCCTTATGTAGATATGCTCAGGATCAGACTAGAAGACCTGTAAGGACTCTTCACCTCTGTTATTCTATGTTGTATCTTCTAAATCCTTCTGTAGGCAATCTCTCTCTCTCTCTCTCTCTCTCTCTCTCTCTCTCTCTCTCTCTCTCTCTCTGTGTGTGTGTGTGTGTGTGTATTCATTTCCTTCTTCTCTTAATTGAGGATAACAGGTTTATATTTACTCCAGAGTTTATGACGGACGACAGCATCAGTAGACATTTTCTGCTTGTTCTTTGCTCTTAGTTCCCACGCATTTCAAGGTTCATAGAGGTGAGGACAGCCACAGGTTACCTTGAAGCTGTCTCTGATGATTTGGTGAGTGAAAATAGTGATGGTATGGAAAGGACCTTGGGTCACGCAACTACTCAGTGTGAAATGGAAGAGTGGCATTACCATGGAATACAGGAAAATGAGAAAATGCGCCTAGGATCCAACTGTGAGAAATACTTAGTTGTAATCTGCTTGAATTAGTTCACATTTTTAAGTACTGAGAGCAATGCCAATCAATGACAACAAAGGAGGATCTAACACTTTATACAAAAATGTCCACCGGTGTTCTTTTCAAACAAGAACAAATGCAATGATTTGACACAGAGGCTGCGGTGTGATCAAAAAGGTACATTAGCGAGCGAGCTATCCACAGTGCTCTTTATGATAGGAGATCACAAGGAACTTTATTGAAAACTAAACTTAACAAATGACAACAGAACATGAGAGCAGAACATGAGAGACAGAAAGTAAAGTAGATTAGTCTTTCAAGACGAATACTTAAGAAATGCCAAGGGCCATATTAACTAGAGAAAGCTTAGTGAATCTTTGCATGTGTGAGCAAAAGGTATGTGTTACATAGAGAAGCATTTCTCCATCTTCCCCCTTTTGTCATCAGTGGTTTATGCATTAAATGTAGATTTGTGGACTTCAGCTCCCAATCAGCTTACTAGAGTCCATCCATCTTCAAGTTGCCAAAGTTGAGAAATACTGAGATAGATAATAGATGAGAGAGGGGGGTAGTGGGGGAGAGGAGAGAGGGGGAGAGGGGAAAGGGAGGGAGATGATAGATGGGTGGATGGGTGGGTGGATGGGTGGATGGAGATAGAGAGATAGATAGACATATAGACAGACACACAGACATAGATAGAGATGGATGGATGGATGGATGGATGGATGGATGGATGGATGGAGATGATGGATGGATGGATGGATGGATGGATAGATAGATAGATAGATAGATAGATAGATAGATAGATAGATAGATAGATAGAT
>BLBF01000055.1:8854494-8864995 GCA_015471245.1 Laticauda colubrina | reverse complement strand
AGAAGAAGAAGAAGAAGAAGAAGAAGAAGAAGAAGAAGAAGAAGAAGGGGTTAAGATATTTAAAACATTATACTGGCTGCATAAAATATATTAAATGCATTCATCTCTACATACCTGTCATAAAGGTCAGTGAAAGATTACAACTGATGAAGAAAAAAATGTCCACCACTCTATCCTTCTGTCTCTGCCTCTACATCTAACAAGAAATAACTTGGAGTGGTGGAAAGACATTTAATTTGAACGATACACAATAAGCCATGAAGCCATGATGGGTGTAATGTGGCAAATAATCAGCTTGGATCCATGAAATATTTATTTCTAAATGAATTGGATAAAGTGTTGAGCTGAGCATTGTTTAAACAATAAAAGTCTGCAAAGGTAAATGTAATGCAGTATTTTTACACAGCTACTAAGTATTCTTTAAGCTTGTCATGAAGCAAAATAGAACTTCACAAGATGTTCTACTATATCACAGCATTGTGCCTGACAGTTTTTGCTTTGCCACAGTCTGGTCAAAATGGCAGAGGTCTTCTTGGGCCATTCCTGTAGAAGGGTTGCATCCATCTTAAACTTTGCAGTAAGAGAGGCTCACCTGTTCTACAGGTAGATGATGGCAGGAAGACCTATAGGCTACAGTATATTTAGCAGAGATACATTCATACCGTAGTTGGGGAATACATGGGAATACATCCAAGTTCCATATGCTAATTTTAAATCTTTATGTTCAAAGACAAATTTGCAATCATTATGAAAAGGCTATGCTAAATTATGCTCAACTCCTGGTGGTTTTCTTGACAAAGGGGGGGGAAAGAGAGAGAGAAAGAGAGAGAAAGAGAGAGAGAGAGAGAGAGGGAGGGAGGGAGGGAGGGAGGGAGGGAGGGAGAGAGAGAGAGAGAGAGAGAGAGAGAGAGAGAGAGAGAGAGAGAGAGAGAGAGAGAGAGAGAGAGGTGGTTTACCAATGCTTTATTCCAGAATTAAAAAAAAATAACAAATGTCTAACTCAGCTCCAGCTCTTTTTAACCTGATGGTAGAGAAGGCATAAGACAAAAGCAGGATGGATATAACTTTTATTGGCCATGGGTTCACCTGGTCTGAGTTCAATGTTGAGGATCACATTCCCTCAAGAAATTCAGGCCAAAACAACCTTCGTCTAAATTAAAAACAGAGAACTTGATTAGTCCCGATGATCACTTAACAAAATTAATATGGGGAGTGACATTAGGAGCTATATAGGATCCTGGAAGGCAGAGGGGAAAAGCAATGGATGGAAACCAGCCAAGAACAGAAACAACCTAGAACTAAGGACAGTGACTAACAATTAACCATTAACAGCTTGCCTCCAGAAATTGTGGGTGTTCCATCTCTGGTAGCTTTTAAGAAGAGACTGGACAACCATTTGTGTAGACATTTAGTAAAAGGCAAAGAATTGAAAGGTTACCAATCACCTTGCCACAAGCACTTTCAACTGACAGGAGGGAGGTAATGAAAGCATAAGTAAAGGTAAAGGTTCCCCTCGCACAAATGTGCTAATCATTTCTGGGTCATGTGACCAGCATGACTAAACACTGAAGGCGCATGGAACACCTTCCTGTCAAAGGTGGTCCCTATTTTCCTACTTACATTTTTACATGCTTTCGAACTGCTAGGTTGGCAGAAGCTGGGACCAGTAATGGGACATTATATGGCACTAGGGATTCAAACCGCCAAACTGATGACCTTTCTGATTGACAAGCTCAGCATCTTAGCCACTGAGCCACTGTGTCCCTGATCATGAAAAGTATAGGGCTGCCTTTTGTGTACAGGTGGTCCTTGCCTTACAACAGTTCCTTTAGTGAGTGTTCCAAGTTACAACGGGCACTGAAAAATGTGACTGATGACCATTTTTCACAGTTGCAACATCTCCACGATCATGGGATCAAAATTCAGATGCTTGGAAACAGGTTTATACTTTATGACCATTGCTGTGTCCCAAGGTTGCGACTTTTGCAACCTTCTGACAAGCAAAGTCCATTGGGGAAGCCAGATTCGCTTCAATAAATTTAATTTTACGAATCTTCTCCTCTGGTAATACTGTTTTGCTAACTAGGGCATTCAAAACTTTTGCTAGACCAATACTTGAATTCAGCTCTGCTGTCTGGAATCCTCACTGTATATCAGACATAAGCACAACTGAGCGAGTCCAGAAGTATTTTACCAGAAGAATACTACACTCCTCTATTCGCAACAGAGTACCCTACAACACCGGACTTGAGATTCTTGGCTTAGACAACCTTGAACTACTCCGACTAAGATTAGACTTAAGCATAGTACATAAAATCATATGTTACAACATCTTACCAGTTAATGAACATTTCAGCTTTAACAACAACACAAGAGCACACAACAGATTAAACTAAATGTAAACCACTCCAAACTCAATTGCAGGAAGTATGATTTCAACAACATAATGGTCAATGTCTGGAATGATTCTGTTGTCACCTGCTCAAACCCCCATTCCTTTACCTTCAAACTAACCTCTTTTTTAATTTTCAAAAATAAACTTTATTAAAGATTTTAAAAAGAATATACAATGCATAATATAAGACATTTCATTGCAAACAAAATCAATGTGAAAAATAAATCAAATAAACATCAAACATATATATTTCTAATCAGTGTGTTCTTTTCTCAAAAGCATATTCATTTAATATTCATTTCCTGTTTCTGGTAAATACTCTTAATCTAACCACTTTATTTTTTCAATTCCTTATCTTTTTATTCCCTGGTTTTCATCCTTAATCCAACTGTACCATTTTTCCCAAACTGTACTATATTTTGAGTCTACCTCATCCTTTAATTTTGGGGTAAGTACATCCATTTCCGTGCAGTCCAGAACCTTCTGGATTATCAAGTTGTTTGTTGTCATTTGGTCACCCTTCCAACATTGTGCAAACACAATTCTTGCTGCCATGATTATATGAAGAATTAAATATTTCATTTCTTTTGCGTGATCACCTTTTATTATTCCCAATAAAAATATTTTGGCCTTAAATTCTAGTGGAATATTTGAAATTTCTTTTATCCAAATTCTGATTTTTTCCAGTATTTTTCACTTTTTGAGCAAAGCCACCAAGCATGGAAGAAGGTACCCCTCCTTTGCTTACATTTCCAGCAAAGCAGACTTAGGTTTGAGTACATATTAGCCAGCCTTGCAGGTGCCAGGTACCACCGATAATACATTTTGTATTGATTCTCTTTATAGACCACTGATTTTGTTACTTTATAATTTTGTTTCCAGATATTTTCCCAAGCTTCCAGAAAGATGTTGTGCCCTACATTCCTTGCCCATACAATCACTGGGACCTTAACTATTTATTCTGCCATTTCAAATTCTAATAGATAATTATACATTTCAAACTAACCTCTATTGACCATTCCCCATAAGCTCACCATCATGCCTGCTGTCCCTGTCCTATTGTCCCCCATTTATTAGTTCCCATTTCTTGTATTTAAACTTATGTTTATTCTTGTTTCCGTGATATTGTAAGTTTTTGACAAATAAATAAATAAACAAACAAATAAAATAAATACCGGGTGACTAACTTATCAACTGCAGTGATTCACTTAAGCCCATGTCACACTGAACCAACGGATGCAAACAGGATGTAAAATGGACAAAACACCTTGCCATCCATTGGTTAACGCGATGTATCCGTTCTGTACTCACTGCCTCCGTTTTGCTTCCTCTCTATCCGTCCAGCATCCGTTTATGGACGTTTCATCCGCTCCAAAAGTTTTGGGCTGCCTAAACCTTTTGCGCGGAAAATGTATCCAGTTCATCCATTCTGCATCCGCTAGACATCCGCTACTCATCCGTTATGCATCCGCTACGCATCCGCTATATCTGCTAGGCATCCGCTGCGAATCCGCGGAACTCGCATCCACCCGGACGCAGGGAGAAAGCGGAACGGACGCGGAACAGATGCAGAATGGATGCAGAACGGATGCAGAATGGATGCAGCACGGAAACAAAGCGTTTAAAGCGGAAAAAACGTTCGCAGAGGGGATCTATCTCGGATATTAAGGATGCCTAGAGGATGCCTAGAGGATACCTAGAGGATGCCTAGAGGATGCAAAGGGACACCTACACTGCCTGTAAAAAGGGGGAGCAACTCGTCTGCATCTCACTTTCAGACCAGCAGCCCACCTGTGCAGACCTCTGCAGCCTTCATCTGACTCTTCCTCTTCCACAGCATCCAGTCATGTCCACTGTGGATCATACCACTGTCCTTTTGGCAGCCACCATCCTTCTGCAACAGTACGAAACCATCTACAGGCTCTGTGAACTCTACTATGGGATGAAAAAGAGGAGGCCAAGAAGCGTCTGGGTCCAAAAATGGATCGGGAGAAGAGCAGAGTACGGACTGTACAACAAGCTGATGGTGGAGCTCAGGAACGAAGACACTCGGGCGTTCCAGAACTTCAAGAGGATGCCTCCAGCCATGTTTGATGAAGTTGTGCAGCGCCTGACACCGAGGTTGACCAAGGCAAACACCAACTTCCGCCCCAGCCTGGAACCTGGGCTCAAGGTGGCACTCACTCTGCGCCACCTGGCCTTAGGGACCACCTACAAAAGCATACAGTATGGCTGGAGGGTGCCACACAACACCATCAGCATTGTGGTCAGAGAAGTGGTGCAGGCCATCATCGAATAATACAAGGAGGAGCTCCTCCGGTGCCCCTCCACTGAAGAAGGCTGGAAGAAAGTTGCAGAGCAGTGGTATCAGAGGTGGAACTTCCCACACACCATTGGAGCCATCGATGGCAAGCACGTGGCCTGCAAAGCTCCAGCCAAGTCAGGGTCCACTTATTTCAACTACAAGGGCTTCTTCAGCATCATCCTCTTCGCCATGGTCGATGCTGACTACAAGTTCATGTACATCGATGCTTCAGGCTACGGCTCATCTTCAGATGCCTAGGTATACAACGCCACTCACCTCAAGGAGGGGCTGGAAGGCAACCTCATCGTGGGCTTTCCAGATCCAGACCCGCTGCCCAATGACACGCAAGATGTGCCCTACTTCATCATGGGGGATGATGCCTTCTCCCTCAGAACCTACCTCATGAAGCCATACACTTCCAGACTCCTGACCCATGAAGAGAGGATCTTCAACTACAGGCTGTCCAGGGCAAGGCAGGTGGTGGAGAACGCCTTTGGCATCCTGGCCAACAGGTTCCAGGTACTTCTCACCACCGTGCAGCATCGCCCAGAGACCGTGAGGAGGATCGTGGAAGCTTGCTGCATCCTGCACAATCTCATGCGCACCCGCTACCCAGTCTTGCAGAACAGGCTCGTGGACCGTCAACAAGACAATGGGGACTTGGAGCCTGGGGAATGGAGGCAAGGGCAAAATCTGATCGACACTCATGATGTGCAAGGCCACAACAGAGCCTCACGGGAAAGGAAGAAGCAGCGCAACCTCCTGAAACTCTGGTGTAACTCCCCAGCTGGAACGGTGGAGTGGCAAGACAGAATGATAGATGCCTAATGGATGCTTCCTTCAGGCTGTCTCATCACACGGATGAGATTGGGCCATGTATGTTTGGTTGGCCTACAATGAACAGGGCGTTTAATAAAGAGTTGTGTTTGTGTTGACGTGTGTGGATGATTATTACATTATTATTGATAATAAAGGGCCATAGGTGTGGCACCTGGGAGGGTGGACCATACAGTCCCACTCTGCTTGCACTGGAGGTTTATCTATCCCACAGCTATTAGCCATCCCAAAGGTATCCCTGCTCATTCCACAGGTATTCCTGCCCACCCCACTGCTATCTTAACCCATCCCACAAGCTTGCAAAGGCTTAAGCCAATTCTAAAAGTTTCCACCAAGACTTTATTAAAAAATAGCAATGAAGCAAGTGTGTGAATCAAAGATAAACTTTATTGAACAACAAGCTGTAAAAAAAAAAATGACCCAAGTCAAGTGTCCAAATAAAGTCCATAGGTAGCCAGCTAGCCAGTCTCTTGCACTCTTCTTGATCACTCGGAGGTTTGCCCAGTCTCAGGGGTGAAGGGTCCAGGTGCTGTGGTGGTGGGTGGTGCTGGAGTGCCTGGCCTCGAGAGGACAACAGGGGACGGTGTGTTGAGAAAGGTCTCGGACAGCTGGCTCAGCCCCGCGATGCTGAGAGGTCCTTCCTCCATGCCATGGGGTGTCAGCCCCAGTACTGATGACAGATGTACTGAGGCCGGGCTTGGCTGTGGGGTGGAGGAAGGAGTAGTGTAGTGGGGCTGTCTGCTCTGCAGCTGGGTGAGGACTGGCGTGGGTGGCATCGCTGTCGTCGGTGGCATCATTGGCGTGGGTGGCATCGGTGGCATCAGTGAAACAGGTGACAACGGTGTTGCCCGATGACTCTGTGCCTGGACTTGGAAGGGCTGCTGCCTGTGCTGCTGAACCTCGTGGTAGCCGTAGCCCTGGTAGGTGAGGGCCTGTGGGAAGCCTTGGAATGGGAGGGACATCACCTGGGGTGGAGGAGCAGGCCTGGACTAGGTGGGAGCAGGTTCCTCTGGGTCTGGAGGGTTGTGAAGCAGCTTGGTGATCCGGTCCTTCACCTTCTGGTACTGTGGATCCGCCATTTCCTTGAGGGTCTGGTTGACATAGGTGAGGAAGGGCTTGCGGTTGGAGGATGAGGAGTCGGTGTGGACCAGCTGAGAGAGGAGATCTATGCTGGTGCAGATGGTGTCCCTGATCTCCAGCAGGACATTGTGGCTCTGCCCCTCCAGCTGTCCGGCTCTCTGCCTTTCTGCGGAGGCGGAGCTGGGGGGGGTGGATGCGGCTAGGACTGTGGTGGACTCAATGTCTCCTTTCTCCCACCGCACCAGGGAGTCCTCTATGCACTCCACCACGCTTACCACACCTGTCCGCGGGTTCTCCGCCATGGCACGCTCCACAGAAACCTGCCTGGAGACAGGAACTGACTCTCGGCCGGAAGAGGACTGGGTGGTAGCAGGCTGCCGGAGAGAGAGGGTAGTGAGAGAGGCTGCTGGTGCTCCTTGGTGGCGGATCTCACCCTCCAGGAAGCTGCACCTGCCCATGACGTAGGTCTCTCTGTCTGTCAGCTTCACAGTGGCCTGGCTAGATTTCTTCAGGTGCAGCTTCCCGTACCAGGTGTGCATATGTTTCCACCAGCCGAGGAGCACCTCCAAAGTGTAACCCATACTCTCTGCCCTCTCTCTCCAAGCAGCCTGCTTCCGCTTGGTGTCCCTGTACAGCCGGTGTCCCTTCCGCCACAGATAGTCGTTCTCTCTCAGCCACTCCAGCATCTCATCCTCGTGCGTCTCCGCAATGGAGTATTGCCTCCTCTCCCATTGTCGCATCCGCCTCTTCCTCCCTTTGGCAGGACGAGATGGGCCCTCATCAGAGGGGCTCCCAGGTAGTAGGGGCTGCTCCTCCACACCACCAGCAGCAGCAGCACCAGCAGGATCATCATCATCATCATCATCATCATCATCATCATCATCATCATCATCCTCACCAGCAGGATCATAATCAGCATCATCATCATCATCATCAGCAGCAGCAGCAGCAGCAGGAACACCAGGACCAGGATCAGCAGCAGTAGAGTAAGCACCAGTAGGGCCAGCAAGTCCAGGAACACGAGCAGGAACAGGAGCACAAGCAGGATGAGCAAGACCAGGAGCACGAGCAGGACGAGCAAGTCCAGGAGCACGAGCAGGTCGAGCAGGTCGAGCAGGACCAGGAGCAGCTTGAACAGAGTAAGCAACAGCAGAAGCCCCAGCATCAGCAGAAGCACCACCGCCTGGAGCAGCTTCAGCAGAAGCCCCAGCACCAGCAGAGTCAGGGGCAGGGGGCGGGAGGTTGGCCCTGTCCCTCTTGCCAGGGATGGCAGCAGGTTGCTGAGGCTTTCTCTTCCTCCCCATGGTTGTGGGGTTGCTGGCTGGCAGGGAGGCTGGCAGGCACCAAGGCTGGCAGGAAGCCTGGCAGGAAGCCTGTCAGAAAGCCTGGCAGGAAGGCAGGCAGGCAGGCAGGCACCAAGGCTGGCTGGAAGGCAGGCTGGCAGGGCAGGCAAGGAACTCGAAGTGTCCAGCAGCAGGTCTTTCCTCAGAATGCTGGCCATGTGCGAGCTGCTTCCCTTTATATCCGGGGGGCTTACATAATACTTCCCCACCGCATGCGCAATTAATGCGCGACATCCGTTCCGCTTCTGCTGTGCATCCGCTAGGCTTCCGCTGTGCATCCACTTTATCTGCTAGGCTTCCGCTGTGCATCCGTTTCATCCGTTCAGCGTCCGTTCTGCATCCGCTTTATCCGTTCCGCGTCTGCTTTGCTGAGGCCCCCCGGAAGCCCTGCGGTTGCACCATCCGCTCTCATCCGCTTCCATCCGCTGTGCTTCCCTTCCACATCCGCTTTCCATCCGCCCTGCGTCCTCCCCACATCCGTGTTATCCGCTCCGGTTATGCAAATTTTTGCCCCTTTTGAGAGCGGATAACAACGGATGGAACATTTTTCTCGTCCGTTGTGTCTGTTTTGCATCAGTTAGCCAGTGTGACATGGGCTTTAACAACGGTGGCAAGAAAGATCGTAAAACAGGGCAAAACTCACTGAACAAATGTCTCACTGAACAACAGAAAATTTGGACTCAACCGTGGTTGTAAGTCGAGAACTACCTATATTACCTACCTCTCATGTTAGATATACACAAAATAGCCCTTTGAGTCCATGCGCCAGCTCAGCCACAAGCCACCCACTCACACACACATACTTTCAGATCTGCAGACCATCTCGGCTTTAATGAGTCCTATCAAAAGAAACAGGAATGCCCTGGACAGTGGGGGCCCTCAGTCTATATTCACAAAATCTCTTCCTTGAATGTTTACATTGTGGGCCGTTCATTAGGTAAACTCAAGGAGCGAACAATAGGATTATTATGCTTGCAAACTTGAGTCAATCTGCCCCACCTTTCATCAATATTGTTTTTATGAACCAGAGGGTCCATAGGGATGAATAGCATTATATCACAAAGCATAGCTGGAGGAGGAAGGAGCAGAGAAACAGAAGGCATTGTTCCCTGCATAATGGCTTACTGATAACCAAACAGAGGCAGAGGCCTACTGAATACTTCATTATTTCAGCCAAAGGGTCTGCAAACGAAGGGAACAGGATAAGCCTTCAGCAGGCCTCTCCTCTGGTTAAACTATAACAAATTTGTACACAGAAATAGAAAGGATGCTGCAGGTTCTTCTTTGCTTTCTTGGGACTTTCAGAATTATTCCATGCGGGTGGCTCGAAATGGATGCGTGGATGTGAAATCCATGCATTTCTGCATGGATACGAATATGTGAATATTTCTAGAATGAATAACAGAACAGCAGACTTAGAAGGGACCTTGGAGGTCTTCTAGTCCAACCCCCTGATCAAGCAAGAAATCCGATACCATTCCAAGCAAATAGTTGTCTAATCTGTTCTTAAAAATCTCCAGCCCTGGAGCATCTACAACTTCTTGAAGAAGTTGTTTTGAAGAAGATACTGGACAGCCATTTGTCCAGAATGGTGTAGGGCAAGGGTCTTCAAACTTGACAAGTTTAAGACTTGTGGACTTTAACTCCCAGAATTCCTGAGCTAACATGATTGGAAGAGGAATTCTGGGAGTTGAAGTCCACAAGTCTTCAAGCTGTCAAGGTTGAAGACCTCTGGTGTAGGGTCTCTTGTTCAAACAGAACTCTTGTTCTATGTTCTATGTTCAAAGTCACTAGATCATTTAAGTGGCTAAAGAGGGATTGGAATAATAATGGCATGGCATGGAATGGAGTGGAGTGGAATGGAACAGAATATAATTCTTTATTGGCCAAGTGTGATTGGACATATGAAGAATTTGTCTCTGGTACATAGGTTTTCAGTGTACATACAAACAACAAAGTGGTAGGTCATATATCATAGATCATAGTTGCAATCATTAATCATAATATACAAGTGATCAGTTATAGATATCAATAGGAGAAGGTAGTAGGAAAGAGGAGAAGATCAGAATCAATACAGCCTTACTACATGGGTAAATATCTTTAGCCGAAGATAGTGCTGTGGGAATTAAGGTGTTTAGGAGAGTGCTGGCATGGAGATGAGGGGGGAAACTATCTTTGTATCTTTGGCATGTTCTATAGCAGCATCCAAAAGGGAGAAGTTGAAACAGTTTATGTCCAGGGTGTGAGGGGTCTTTGGATACCTTCCCAAAAGCACTCAGCTGGTTAACCAGCTTAACCTCTACAGCATACTGGGATAGTGAAATCTTCCTAAAATTGAGCATGAACCTTGATAACTTCAAGACCATGGAATGGTCTTCAAGACCATGGATAACTTCAAGACCATGGACCTGGCTTGCTATGGCTGTAAAAGAAGGAGGAGGAGGAGGAGGAGGAGGAGGAGGAGGAGGAGGAGGAGGAGGAGGAGGAGGAGGAGGAAGAAGAAGAAGAAGAAGAAGAAGAAGAAGAAGAAGAAGAAGAAGA
>BLBF01000055.1:8816979-8834814 GCA_015471245.1 Laticauda colubrina | reverse complement strand
GAATAGGAATAGGAATAGGAATAGGAATAGGAATAGGAATAGGAATAGGAATAGGAATAGGAATAGGAATAGGAATAGGAATAGGAATAGGAATAGAACAGAACAGAACAGAACAGAACAGAACAGAACAGAACGCAACGCAGCGCAATGCAACGCAACGCAACGCAACGCAACGCAACACAATACAATACAATACAATACAATACAATACAATACAATACAATAATTCTTTATTGGCCAGGTGTGATTGGACACACAAGGAATTTGTCTCCAGTGCATAAGTTCTCAGAGTACATACAAGCAACAAGTGATAAATCATGATCATAATCATCGTAAAAATACATTCATCATGAATCATAAAATTCAACACTTAGTACTAGTCATAGGATACTAAATAAGCAATCAACATAAATCATAAATAAAACAATATAAGTAGTAAAATGCAAGCAACAACTTTATAGTCATAAGAAGATAAGGAGATAGGTAATAGGAAAGATGAGAAGAACAATAGTAATTCAGCTTTTCTAGCTAGTTTGACAATGTTGTGGGAATCAGTTGTTTAGCAGAGTGCTGGCATGGGGGGAAAACCTGTCCTTGTGTCTAGTTGTTCTGGCGCGCAATGCCCTATAGCAGAGGTGTCAAATTCTGCTCGGTGTCATCAAGTGATGTATCACAGCTTTTTCCCTTTCATTAAACTGGGCCAGTGTGGCCAATGTGTGATGCATCCAGTCCGTGGGCCACAAGTTTGACACCCCTGCCTTATAGCATCATCTTGAGGGGAGAAGTTGAAACAGTTTATGTCCAAGATGTGAGGGGTCCATAGATATTATCACAGCCCTCTTTTTGACTCATGCAGTATACAGGTCTTCCATGGAAGGCAGGCGGGTACATAAATAGCATTCCCAGGAAGGTTCTACACCAGGGCTGGATCCGGCCCCTGGGATGTTTAAATCTGGCCCACAGGACCAGCCTGGAAATATCAAAGGACTGGCCCACGAGGCCTTCCCAAGGCCATTTTTGGTCAGCTGCTGGAGGCCAGAGAGGCTGAAAATGAGGCACAGGAGGGCCGCTGCAGTCCCCGAGCTCCCCATTTTGGCCAGCAAAGTGCTGAGGAGGCATCCATCCCATCTTCCCCAGCTCCCTGCCCCCCACCACTGGTCCACAGAGGACAAGTACAATGTTGATCCAGCCCTCAAAGAAATCCAGTTTGACACCCGTTTTACACCCATTTCAGGTGACTCTGAGAATACAAATAAACCTCCAAGTGGCCTCAGAAACTCTAGAGATCTAACAACCAATCCTCAGAGTGCTAATGACCAGAGGACTGCAAAGAATAAAAATCCTTCCCCACCAGTCAGTTAGAACTGAAGAAGCTTCTTGGTTGAGAAGTGAAATGTTTTCAAGGAGGAAAAAACAAGAAACTCCACTTGCCTTTCAGAAAAAAAGCACGGATGATTGAGAATTTCCATAGACATACCTCCATTCCTCTGGGAAATTCAAAACTAGAGCATTGACAGTGTGATTTCTGATAGTGAAAAAGTGTAGAGATGACATTTCTTAGGGACATTTTTTCTTTTACCATCCTTTGAAACTGAAATGCATACATTAATTAATTACTTAACCAAAATGCTTAACATAGCTTGTAGGCTGTGATCCAATGCACTTCCCTTGGAAGAAAATTGCAAGGGACTAACTTCAGAGTAATCATACACATAGGAGCAGGCAATATATATATTTTTAAAAGAATTATTCATTCCTGTTAATTTGATTAACTGGGTATGTTATATGAGATTTCTATTAAGCAAGATGACATATTTATGCTGGCAATTATCAACTTACAGTGCAATGAGCAATCAAACACTTGTGTTCTGGAGTTAACTGATGTGCTAATTTCATTACACACCTGCAGACACATTAACCTAGTCAGTTAGAGACAATGGGGAGCAGCAACTAACCAAGATGTCTAGCAAGGCTGAGTGTATGTTCACTGATTTGCTTACTGGATCCCGGGATCATCTATTTCCAATCCAAAAAGCTGTTTCGTTCTTGTCCTCAACTGGATGCAGAATCACTGCTACCCTTCTATTGGGTTTTGTTTTCATCTGCTCAAGACAAAGCATGCTTTACAGAGCAGAAGGATATTAAAGAATTCTTCAATGGATCTTGACCAAAGCAAATGTGGGAGATCTACTCCCTGTAGATCTATGCTGGATGAACACTAGTAAGAATTAAGTAACAGAAAAACAGAGGTGGAAGTCCAACCCCTTGCTCTAACAGGGCACCCTATACCATTCCAGACAAGTGACTGTCCAGTTTCTTCTTAAAAGCCTCCAGTGATTGAGCATCTACCACTTCTGAAGGCAAGTTATTCCATTGTTGATTCCTCTCACCATTATGACATTTCTCTTTTGTTCTAGGTTGCTTGTTTCCTTGGTTAGCTTCCATCCATTGCTTCTTGTCCTGCCTTCTGGTGATTTGGAAATTAGTTTGACTCACTCCTCTTTGTAGGAGCCCATCAAATATTGGAACACTGCTAATATGTGCTTCTTTTCATTAGACTAGACCTACCTAATTCCTGTAACCATTCTTCATATATATTAGTCTTCAGTCCCCTAATCATTCTTGTTGGTCTTCTCTGCAGTCTTTTAATGATTGTCATTACCAACAGTGAGCCAGGAACCACTGGTGGTCCATAATAAAATTTTGGTTGTCTGCAGAGAAATGTCCCCCCAAAAGCACTCCCCCCAAGGCAATTAATCCAGGCTGCATGAGAACGTAAGTCTGCACCACCCACTAGCTCCCAACCTTCAGCCAAGCACAAACCTTACCTTGAGTAGAGTACATGAGCTGGAACTGGAAGGTAAGACCAATGGCAGAGGAGGGAAATCCACCCCGGGGTGGCTTGCTGACGTTGGTGGGAAAATTGGTCCCATATTCCAGAACTGCAGTAGTCACAGGACTGGCCCTTTGGTCATCCCGGAACAGCTCCTCCAGTCCATGGCAGGCCGGTGTACCTGAATGGAGGAGCAGTTGCTCCAGGATGACCAAAGGGCCAGTCCTATGACTACTGTAGCTCTGGAATATGGGACCGACTTTCCCACCAACGTCAGCAAGCCACCGTCAGACAAAATTCATATTCGTGGTCAGCAGGATTTAAAAGTATGAGTTTGGTGGTCCCGGAGATCCAAAAGGTGGGTGACCTCTGATGTAGATACCATCACTAGTCTCAATCATTTCCATGGCTCCAAGTGATCAAAGTCACGGACCTCTTAATAGAATCTTACAAATCTTATAACCAGTCTTAAGTAGCAACTAAGACCTTGACTTCCCCATGTGCCTGAGAATGGAAAGCAACCAAAGGGATAATTTATCCAAGCCCAGGATTATGAAGTGTTAACCAAAACCAGATGAAGTTATTACTACAACCACAGGCCACAAAACATAAAAGTAGGAGAGGGGGGTGGGAATTTCTTATTTCTTTTGTCTTTGTCATGGCACATCTAAAGGCTTCTTCGAAAAAGAGGAAAAAACACAAGACATGAAATTGATGTAAAGCGATTCGTTAGCACTAATGAGCAATGCCAATCACACTCACTTTCAAACACAGGCAGTGGGTGTTGATGTAGCTGGTCTTTAACTCATTCTTCCCAAACCTTTTATTAGGTACATATGTCTACGGCAGACACAAATGAAACATTCCGCAACTAGGCTTCCAGCCAAAAACTAATTTATTCTTTAATATGGTTGCGATTACTTGGTGGTTCCTTGAGTTGAGATGACAGGTCCAGGGCTAATGGAGTCATACTGTAAGTTAATATAAATCATGACAGAGCAATTAATTACAGAAACCGCTGCAAATCCCTTTGTTAGTTTTCCCCGTCACCAGAAGGATTTAATAACGTTCGTTTTGCTAAGTTCCAGTGACATTTACAAATCTTAAAACCATTTTTTAATAAAATCAATATCGCAGCTCTGGCTGAACGGTGCTGTGCTACAGTAGCTCGCCTCAGATTGAGCTGATTCGAATGTGCCTTGCCTTCTGTTTGAAATGCATCATAAAGGAGCCAGCAGAGTTCTCGGTTTTTGTAAAGATTGGGACATTAGGGTTAAAAGAAGTACAAGTAGTCCTTGATTTATTACCAAAGCTGAGCCCAAAATTTCCATTGCTAAGCAAGGCAGTTGTTAAGTGAGTTTTGTCCCATTTTATGATCTTTCTTGCCACCATTGTTAAGTGAGTCACTGCGGTTCTTATATTAGTCGCACAGTTGTTGACTGAATTGGGCTCCCCCATTGACTTTACTTGTCAGAAAGTCTCAAAGGGTGATCAGAATAGAATAACAGAATTGGAAGGGACCTTGGAGGTCTTCTAGTCCAACCCCCTGCCTAGGTAGGAAACCTCACACCACTTCAGACAAATGACTATCCAACATCTTTTTTAAAACTTCCAGTATTGGAAAATTTACAACTTCTGGAGGCAAGCTGTTCCACTGGTTAATTGTCCTCACTGTCAAGAAATTCTAACTTGCTTGTCTCCTTGATTAGTTTTCATCCATTGCTTCTTGTCCTGCCCTTTGGAGAATAGCTTGGAGAATAGCTTGATTCCCACTCCTTTGTGTCAACCCCTGAGATATTGGAACACTGCTTATCATGTCTTCCCTGGTTCTTCATTTCATTAAACTTAGACATACCCAATTCCAGCAACGGTTCTTTATATGCTTTAACCTCCAGTCCCCAATCCTCTTTGTGGCTCTTCTCTGCACTCTTTCCAGAGTCTCAACATCTTTTTTACATCATAGCAACCAAAACTGGATGCGGTATTCCAAGTATGGCCTTATCAAAGCCTTATAAAGTGATATTAATACTTCATGTGATCTTGATTCTCTCCTTCTGTTCATGCAGCCTAGGACTGTGTTGGGTTTTTTGGCAGCTGCAGCACACGGCTGGTTCATATCAAAAGGGACTTCGAGATCCCTTTCACAGTGAGCAAGGTAGCATCTATACTGTACAAGTGCATTTTGTTTTGTTTTGTTTTTTGCCTCAGTGTAGAACCTTCCTTTTTGCACCATTGAATTTCATTTTGAAACTTCAAAAGGAGAAGGATTGGGATTGGGAAGCAGGTTTGCAAACTAAAAGCAGTTTATTCACTCGGCCTCGGTTGCTTGCAGCTGAGAATGCCCTGAAACTTCAAACTTCCTAGCCTACAAAACATTTCAAACCCATGCTGGACTTCACACCATTGAAGGCATTGTGTCTTTTGAAGCAAGCAACCCAGAGAGGACCGGAACAACCCTCTTATGTCTCCAGAATGAAATGGCTTTGATAGTTTGGCCTTCTTTCTCTCAACACATGAATTTCTGGGCGCTTTGATGATACAGTTTCATATCCCTAGGATATTTAATTTCACGGTGCTAAAAAAAATAAAAAGAAGACTGTTCTGAAAGAAAATAAAAGGAAGGCACACCGCTTTTTCTTTGTCTCTCTAAACAGCAGCACCTAAAGTTACAGTCTGAAGGCTTGTTATATTGGATTGTTATATTGGATTGCATTTAGATCACTTTCCTTTTCTCCCATTCATATTTGCAACAATATCTCCCAGATGTCCATGATCCCCAAGGACCTCTAGCTGATCAAGAAATAAGAATACCAAACACATCAGCAATAAATAATGAACAAGCAGAAGATGTCTCTTCTGAAGCACTCCGAACTCTGAAATCTGAAGTCCTCAGAGATATGGCTCATATTCTTTCTATCTTTGCTGGATGATTCATTGATTTTGGTGCAAATCAGTTAAAATCACTGGCATTTCTAGTGTTTACACCTACTTTCAGAATGCAGGGAGTGGAGCACAGGTGGTATTCAGCAGGTTCTGACCAGTTTTGGAAAGGATGTGTTCTGGTCTTTTGGTTTCCTTAATTTTTGTATTGTCTCCTCTGAATGGTGTGCAAATGTGATTTATTTCTACATGTCTATTGAGGGTTGATTTGTCTGAATGGCAAGCTTCAAGGAATTTCCAGCATTTCCCTAGCATGTTACATACCGGTACCAGAGGTGGTATTCAGCAGGTTCTGACCAGTTCTGGAGAACCGGTAGTGAGAATTTTGAATAATTCGGAGAACCGGCAAATACACACCTCTGACTGGCCCTGTCTCCATCTATTCTCTGCCTCCTGAGTCCCAGCTGGGTCTTCTTTTGTTGCCTTGCACAGGAGAACGGAGCTGGAAAGCAGGTTAGTGGGGTGGGGAGGGAATGGAGATTTTACAGTATCCTTCCCCTGCCACGCCTTCCAAACCATGCCCACCCAGCCACCCCACCAAGCCACACTACACCCACCAAGCCATGCCCACAGAGCCAATAGTAAAAACATTTTAATCCCACCACTGGAGTGGAGCAAAGAAGCTTGTTAGGTTGATTGGTCACCATGTTAGGGACAAGCAAAGGGAAGGGCATGAGGATGCCTGACGTCTGAGCTTGTTTATTCTTTACGAAACCTGGAACACTTCCATAAAGTTCTTTGCGAAGGCTGTGCATATCCTGCTCCTAATTGTTATCCATCCTGATTATAGCTGAGCAATTTAGACTTAATAATGTTGCAACTACAATTCTTTCCAGTTACCGGCCTGGCAGTGCAGTGGTTAGAATGCAGCACTGCAGGATACTTCTGCTAACTGCCAGCTGCCAGCAGTTCAGCAGTTCAATCCTGAGTGACTCAGCCATTCACCCTTCTGAGGTGGGTAAAATGAGGACCCAGATTGTTAGGGGCAATAGGCTGACTCTGTAAACACCTGGCTAGGGAATTCTGGGAAATGAAGTCCACATAGAAATCCTGCACAAGAGAAAGGTGTGAAATTTTGCATGGAAACAAGATGGGAAGTTTCAACACACACCTTTTCCCCCTGTAATACAAAGTTATCCTATGGAAATTTCTAACCTATTTCAACACCAGACTGATTTCCCCATCTTAATAATATCTTCTAGGTACAAATGAACTGATTGAAAGCAAGCCTTCATTGCTTAATTTAGTGTGTCTTACCTTCCTACGTCTTCACCCACTTAAATCAAATTCTTCTGGTGACTGGAAGGTATGCAAGGTTTCCAAAGAAGAATTTGATTAAAATTGTCTGATATATGCATAGATATATGATCAGTTTTGATTTCCAAGGCTTCTTATATACACTCCCCATGTCCATGCATTCTGGCATTACAGGAAGCTCATTAACAAACACGATGGCCCAGTTTGTTACCTGTTTCATTATGCAAAACATATATGTTTCATTTTTAGTTGCTAAGGGGGGGAGGGAAATCCGTTCGCTTCAACATAATATAATGATTTCTTTAGACTTCTTCTCATTACACTAACTGCCTCCAGCCCTTAAAATCTCAACTGGTGGTAGAATGCCAGGGAAACCCTGATGGTGCCAATTTTAGCAAAATAATCTTTATCTGCCGATAAAAATGTAAAATGTTAACAACTTTGAAAGATGACTACTGGGTAAGTAAGAACACTGACCTGCAAGAAGAATGGCCTCTGGATATCAGAGGTGGTATTCAGCAGGTTCTGACCAGTTCTGGAGAACCGGTAGCAAAAAATTTGAGTAGTTTGGAGAACTGGCAAACACCACCTCTGACTGGCGCCACCCCCGTCTATTCTCTGCCACCTGCGTCCCAGCTGATCAGCTGCGTATTCTTTGGTTGCCCTGCACAGGAGAATGGAGCTGGAAAGCAGGTTAGTGGGGTGGGGAGGGAATGGGGATTTTGCAGTAACCTCCTCCCAGGAATGGGGAGGGAATGGGGATTTTACACTGCCCTTCCCCTGCCATGCCCACCAAGCCATGCCTGCCAAACCACGCCCACAGAACTGGTAATAAAAAAAATTGAATCACACCACTGCTGGATATCATTTTAAAAAGTTATTTGAGGTGGAAATTAAAAGCCTGTATTTCTCAGGTGGGAATTTTGTTCCTGTTCTTTCTGGTTCTATGAACATCTGTGAATTAAGCACCAAAAAGTGTTGTGTTCTTCTCACCTGGTAGCTGATGAAAAATAGCAATTATTTTTGCCACTAGCAAACTGTAAAACAGGGATGGACAGATTTTAGGCAACTAGACTTTTCACACTTCATGGACCACAGAGTATCAGCCACAAAGGATCAGGAGCACACATGAAGTTGCAGCACAGAAGATTTATTCAAGCCGATACATAAGAATTGAGTCAACTAATGGCTGGCATTAAATTGGCACGAGATAAGGATCAATGGAGAGTGGCCTTGGATCATTTGTGGCAATGTAAGGACTCTGAGCTGGTGACACATTTAACTCTGCCTCTCAGCTTTGCCTGCTCTTCTACAACAAATTTAAGCACAAAATTACAGTACTACTCACAAAGGTTGATGTAGATCAGGGGTGTCAAACTCGATTTCATTGAGGGCAGCATCAGGGTTGTATTTGACCTTTGGGGGCTGGGGCATGGCCACAGGGGGGGGGGGCATGGCCAGCTCAACGTCACCCATGTCAGGGGCGCCTGTGGAGGCCAGAGCACTCTGCCTGTGAAAATGGGTTCCCAAACTCTGTATTCAGCTATGACAGTTTCCTGCAACCTTCTGCCAGTGAAAATTGAGCTCTGGAGGACCAGCCACAGCCCTCACAAGCTCCATTTTCAACTGCAATGTCCTCCTACAACCCTCTGCCAGTGAAAACTGAGTTCTGGAGGGTCACCCGTGACCCTCATGAGCTCCATTTTTGGCTGTGACAGCCACCTGCAACCCTCTGCCAGTGAAAACAGAACTCAAATTCTGTTTTTGCTGGCAGAGGCACTTATGGGCCAGTCCTTTGCTGTTTCCAGGGCAGCCTCACCGGGCAGATGTAAGCATCCCAAGGGCCAGATTTGGGCCCCAGGCCTTGAGTTTGACACACCTGATGTAGATGTAGGACATATCCTCAGCCTGAGAATTGGTTTTGATTGGCCAAACTAGAATTTGGACCCATTCCTCCCACCAGCCTCTATTCTTACTTGGCCGCAAGTTATTTTTGCTTTTATTTAGGATGGGAGAAGCTTGCTTTTTGGCCTCCACAGTTGATTGATACATTATCCTTCTGATAATTTCACTCTTCAGGTGGTAGAATCACACTCAACGTCAGTTCCAACCATTTAGCTGAAATGTATTAACAAGGCTCAAACACCAAGTCGCCTTTCAGGGAACTGTATTTCGAAAGATGAAATGGAATTTGAAGGACACTTGTTTCATTCTCCTATTCTCAGGATGTTTTAAGAGAATAACGGAGTTCGAAGGGACCTTGGAGGTCTTCTGGTCCAGCCCTATTCCTATAATCATTGTGGTCAAATAGGTATCCAGTCTCTTCTTTTTTTAATAGTTTTTTTTTTTTACTTGAATGTATCATCTTCCATTAAACAGTGCACATCTTAAGGCCCTGTCCAACTGCACTTACGGATGCAAAGAGGATGTAAAACGTTAAAAAAAGCTTGCCATCCATTGGAAAACGCTATGCATCCGTTGTGTACTCATTGCATACGTGTTTCATACACTCTATCCGTCGAGCATCCGTCCACTGCGATTTCATCCAGGCAAGAAGTTTTAAGCTGCACAAAACTTTGTGAACAGATGAACTTTCCACCGTGTACGATGTAAATCTGTGACATACGAGCAAAAAATGTTCTATTTCCATTTATCATCCGTTAAACATCCACTGTATCCTCCCTGCATCCTCTGGGCATCCTCGCAACTCACATCCGCTGCAGCTGAAAATGGAAAGAGGGAGGAAACAAAAGGTACACGGAACATCTACACATCATTAGTAACACGGAAATAGAAAGGATGCACAGTGAACGGTTTGCATCCGATATACATCCGCGCGGCATCCCCTTTCTTTCCTTTAGTCATACATGATGCATCCGCTTCCTCCGTTATGCATCCGCTTCGAAATTCTCCCCCGGAACCCCTTCGGAGGTGTCATCCACTTCCATCCGCTTCCATCCGCTAGGCTTCCTATGAACATCTGTTTAACATCCCCGCTACATACTACCCACATCCGTTCTTTTCCATTCTTTTCCGTTCTGTTTATACAAATTTTTGCCACTTTTTGGAGCGGATGACAACGGATGGAGCCACCCCTGAAATTTTGCTCGTCCGCTGTGTCCTTTATGCATACGTTTTGCGTCCGTCGGCCAGTGGGACCGGACCTTAAGTACAAATGTCTCTGTGCTTTTACAGTCAAAATCTACAGTATTCGTTACATTGATAATAATTCTCTAATCTTACAATAATAATAATAATCAGCATTATAACTCAATTCATTTCTCCCTCTTAATGTATCTTCTAATGAAAATATATTAGGTATGATAATCTTAACAATCATATTAATTATCATCATATTGTTTACATCTCTGCCTTATCATATATTCTTTATTTCACTTGTCTCCATTTATTTCTCACTTCTGTTTTTATTCTCCCACTGTCCATAAAATAGTCACCAGTCTCTTCTTGAAAGTTGGAAAGGATGTTGGAGGTCTTCTACAGAGGAATTATTGAGTCTATCATCTGCACCTCTATAACTGTCTGGTTTGGTTCTGCAATCCAACAGGACAGACACAGACTTCAGACTGCAGAAAAAACAATTACTACCAACCTTTCTTCTTTGGATGACCTGTATACTGCACGAGTCAAAAAGAGGGCTGTAAAAATATTTACAGACCCCTCACATCCCAGACATAAACTGTTTCAACTCCTACCCTCAAAATGATGCTATAGAGCATTGCACACCAGAACATTAAGACACAAGGACAGTTTTTTCCAAAATGCCATCACTCTGCTAAACAAATAATTTCCTCAATACTGTTCAATTATTAAAAAGTCTGCACTACTATTACTATTAATCTTCTCATCATTCCTATCACCCATTCCCTCCCACTTGTGACTGTATGACTGTAACTTTGTTGCTTGTATTCTTATGATCTATATTGACTGTTTCCTGGTATGATTTGATTGTTTACTGCACCCTATGACTATCATTAAGTGTTGTACCTGATGACTCTTGATGAATGTATCTTTTCTTTTATGTACACTGAGAGCATTTGCACCAAGACAAATTCCTTGTGTCCAATTACACTTGGCCAATTAAAAAAAAAAAAGAATTCTAATTGTAAAAAGAATTCTTCTAGTCCAACTCCCTGCTCAGTTGGGAGCATCCAAACCAAAACTGTCCTGAGATTGCATATCAGCTACAAGGAGATCCATGAAATTTCAGAGAGAGATGCTGCTAGAGGACATCCTGATTGATACCACATCCTCATTCATGCATATTTCATTGTTTATTTTATTGTTTTCACTGTTTGGCTATGTTACGTTTACACTTCCTTTCATTTCTCTGTTTTTACTGTTGTAAGTTGCCCGGAATAGTCCCATGGTGAGATAGGCTGCAAATTCCCAAGCTGTTTTTTTCAACACTTCCACATGACTTTCTTTTCTTTGAAGACATTTCACTTCTCATCCAAAAAGTTTCTTCAGCTCTGACTAGATGGTGGGGAATGGAAGGATTTGCATTCCTTGCAGACATAAATCCTTCCATTCCACACCATCCAATCAGAGCTGAAGAAGCTCCTTGGATAAGAAGTGAAACATCTTCAACGAAAAACAAGAAAGTCCACTTGCCTCTTGAAAAAGCACCTTTGGGATAACCATGACCTGGAGGACTGAGACTCTATAGAGATAAGCTGCAAATAAATTTAACAAATAAATAAATATTTTGCATCTCCCTCTCTCTCACACACACACCCTTCCCTGGTCTGATGAGGAATTCTCTGTAATGAAAACTATTATTGCCAATTGAACTCTATGGAATATATATGGAGGTTTTATTTTTATTTATTTATTTATTTATTTTTGTCAATTGCTTACAAGATAATAGGTATAAGTAAAAACATAGTTATGAATGCATGGATACATATAAGGAAAATTTAAAAAATAAATAAAAGAAACAATATGACAGGGACGGTAGACACGTTGGTGCGCTTATGCACGCCGCCTACAGACCTCTTAGGAAAGGGGTGAGGTCAATAGTAGACAGCCTAAGGTTAAAGTTTTGGGGGTTTGGGGAAGAAACCACAGAGTCAGGTAGAATATTCCAGACATTGACCCCTCGGTTGCTGAAGTCGTATTTCCTGCAATCAAGTTTGGTGCAGTTAACCTTGAGTTTGTACCTATTGTTTGCTCTTGTGTTGTTATGGTTGAAGCTGAAGTATTCATTGACAGCTAGGACATTACAATGTATGATTTTATATATATTATACTTAGATCAGACTGAAGATGGCGTAGTTCTAGATTTTCTAAGTCTAGAACTTCAAGTCTGGTGGCATAAGGTATATAAGGTTGTTTTGGGAGTGGGGGAGGAAAAGAGGTACGTATAAATTTTTGGACAGGAACCTGAAGCACATTTTTAAACATAAAATTCTATTCATATTCATTATATTTATGTTCAAATCAAAAACATGCATGACTTCTAACCTGGAACAACATAGGAAAAATGGGTCATTCAAGATAAATTGGCAAATGTCTATATGCAACACAAAATTATTTTACTGATTTATTGATTTATTTTGCCAGCCACTTGGCCAAAAACAATAAAAAAATATGAAACTGGAGATAATAGTTAATTCTGATGGCTTTCTAATTTGAATTTTAATCATTGCTATTTACATTATGAGAGGATTAGATTGAATCATATAACCTTCGCTAAATTTCTTCCTTACTTATATCAGAGAAGTCAGAGAAAAGTTATCCTTGGATGTGCAAGTTGTACCTCAATATTGTTGCTTAAAGTAGGTTCCAAAATATCATTAATAATTTATCTTATTTTGATTCAATTAACAAAAAAATAGACAGACATCTGACAATAGTCATTTGGTGACTATAGCCTCAGATAATTTGGAGTTGCCTGTTTTAATCTCATTAGAGGATGAAAAGGCCTTTAATATGATTCAGATCAGGTTTTTGAAGTTTTTGTTCAAAAATTGTTCTCTTTTCTTCACTGAATTACATTGTGTTATCTTCACCTTGTCAGCAGTTATCATGTATGAATTTGAACCGATTAAACTATAAATTCAAGGATGTCCTTTGTCCCTTTTAATTTTTAATTTCGTTTCTGAATATTTAAAAGAAGATATTTTGGCTGTTTTAGATAATTATTTCATATAATTACCAATGCTTTGTGAAGCTGTACAACAATCTGATTTAAACTATGGCTATGCAATTAATCTAATTTGCTTCCTTTAGGATCAAACATTTCTACAGACTTAAGCCCCTGTCACACTGCACCAAGAGATGCAAAGAGGATGTAAAACGGACAAAAAAGCTTGCCATCCCTTGGTTAACATGATGTACTCACTGCCTCCGTTTTGTTTCCTCTCTATCCGTCCAGCATCCGTTTATTGACGTTTCATCCACTCAGAAAGTTTTGAGCTGCTCAAAACTTTTGCGTGGAAAATGTATCCAATTCATCTGTTCTGCATCCGCTACGCATCCGCTACGCATCTGTTCTGCATCCGTTACGCATCCGCTATATCCGCTAGGCATCCGTTCTGCATCCGCGCAACTCGCATCCGCTTGGATGCAGGGAGGAAGCGGAAAGGACGCGGAACAGATGCAGAACGGATGCCTAGCGGATGCAGCATGGAAACAAAGCATTTAAAACGGAAAAAACATTCGCAGAGGGGACCTATCTCAGATATTAAAGATGTCTAGAGGATGCCTAGAGGATGCCTAGAGGATGCAAAGGGACACCTATACTGCCTATAAAAAGGGGGAGCAACTCGTCTGCATCTCACTTTCAGACCAGCAGCCCACCTGTGCAGACCTCTGCAGCCTTCATTGGCCTCTTCCTCTTCCACAGCATCCAGTCATGTCCACCGTGGATCATAACAAAGTCCTTTTGGCAGCCACCATCCTTCTGCAACAGTGCGAAGCCATCTACAGGCTCTGTGAACTCTACTATGGGAAGAAAAATAGGCAGCCAAGAAGCATCTGGGTACGAAGATGGTTCACCAGAAGAGCAGAGGATGGACTGTACAACAGGCTGATGGTGGAGCTCAGGAACTAAGACACTCGGGCATTCCAGAACTTCATGAGGATGCCTCCAGCCATGTTTGACGAAGTTGTGCAGCGGCTGACACCCAGGTTGACCAAGGCAAACACCAACTGCTGGCCCAGCCTGGAACCTGGGCTCAAGGTAGCACTCACTCTGCGCCACCTGGCCTCAGGGACCACATACACGAGCATGCAGTATGGATGGAGGGTGCCACCCAACACCATCAGCATTGTGGTCAGAGAAGTGGTGCAGGCCATCATCGAAGAATACGTGGAGGAGCTCCTCCAGTGCCCCTCCACTGAAGAAGGCTGGAAGAAAGTTGCAGAGCAGTGGTACCAGAGGTGGAACTTCCCACACACCGTTGGAGCCATCAATGGCAAGCACATGGCCTTCAAAGCGCCAGCCAAGTCGGGGTCCACTTATTTCAACTACAAGAGCTTCTTCAGCATCATCCCCAACAGAGCCTCATGTGAAGGGAAGAAGCAGCGCAACCTCCTGAAACACTGGTGCAACCCCCCAGCTGGAGCGGTGGAGTGGCAAGACAGGATGATAGATGCCTAATGGATGCTTCCTTCAGCCTGTCTCATCACACTGATGAGATTGTGCCATGTATGTTGAGTGGCCCTACAATGATCAGGGCATTTAATAAAGAGTTGTTTTTGTGTTGACGTGTGTGGATGATTATTACATTATTATTGATAATAAAGGGCCATAGGTGTGGCACCTGGGAGGGTGGACCATCCTGTCCCACTATGCTTGCACTGGAGGTTTATCTATCCCACAGCTATTACCCATGCCAAAGGTATCCCTGCCCATTCCACTGCTATCTCAACCCATCCCACTGCTATCTTAACCCATCCCACAAGCGTGCAAAGGCTTAAACCATTTCTAAAAGTTTCCAGCAAGACTTTATTAAAAAAAAGAAATGAAGCAAGTGTGTGAATCATAAATAGACTTTATTAACAACAAGCTATAAAACAGAAACAAGTCTCTGGCACTCCTCTTGGTCGCTCAGTCTCAGGGGTGAAGGGTGCAGGTGCTGTGGAGGTGGCTGGTGCTGGAGTGCTTGTGATCAGCTCCTCCAAAAGCAGAAGCAGCAGAAGCCCCAGCCCCAGAAGAGCGAGTCCGTGCTGCAGAAGCCCCAGCAGAACCAGAGTGAGGGCCAGGGGGCCAGGGGGCTATAGATAAACCTCTTGCAAGGGCTGGCAGCAGATGGCTGAGGCTTGCTGTTCTTTCACATGGTTGTGGGGTTGCTTGCTGGCAGGGAGGCTGGTAGGAACCAAGGCTGGCAGGAAGGCTGGCAGGGAGGCAGGCACCAAGGCTGGCAGGAAGGCTGGCAGGGAGGCAGGCACCAAGGCTGGCAGGAAGGCTGGCATGCAGGCAGGCACCAAGGCTGGCAGGAAGGCTGGCATGCAGGCAGGCACCAAGGCTGGCAGGCAGGCTGGCAGGCAGGCTGGCACCAAGGCTGGCAGGAAGGCTGGCAGGAAGGCTTGCAGGGAGGCAGGCACCAAGGCTGGCAGGAAGGCTGGCAGGCAGGCAGGCACCAAGGCTTGCAGAAAGGCTGGCAGGCAGGCAGGCAGGCAGGCACCAAGGCTGGCAGGCAGACATGAACCAAGGCTTGCAGGAAGGCAGGCAGCAAGGCTGGCAGGCAGGCATGCAGGCAGGGCAGGCAAGGCTGTCAATCCGTCCGGCAGCAGGTCTTTCCTCTGAATGGCGACCTGCTTCCGAGCTGCTTCCCTTTATATCTGCGGGGCTTACGCAATGCATCCTCCCCGCATGCGCAATTAACACTCGGCATCCGTTAGGCTTCCGCTGTGCATCCGCCAGGCTTCCACTCTGTATCCGCTTCATCCGCTGTGCATCCGCTGTGTATCCGCTGTATCCATTCCGCATCCGCTTTGCTGCGGCCCCCCGGAAGCCTAGCGGATGTGCCATCTGCTCCCATCTGCTTCCATCCGCTGGGCTTCTGTTCCGCATCCGCTTTCCATCCGCCCTGCGTCCTCCCCCCGTCCGTGTTATCCGCTCCGGTTATGCAAATTTTTGCCCCTTTTGAGAGCGGATAACAACAGATGGAACATTTTGCTCGTCCGTTGTGTCCGTTTTGCATCCGTTGGGCAGTGTGACAGGGCCTTAATGTAAGAAACTTGTTATTTTTATAGATTGTATAAAATATTTCGGACTGTATTTTCTTATATTACAATAAGTTGAGTTAAATATGTCTTAATATAGAGACATGATTATAGTGGATATAATTCAGTGGTTAAAATTGCCACAGAATCTCAAGGGAAAGATTACTGTAATTAAAATGAATATTATATCTATTGCTGTATATTTTAAGAGGGATTCCAGTGTTAATTCCTATTAGATGTTTCCCACTGATATATAAATTATTGAGAAATTTTTATGGCAAGCCAAGAATCCTTGAATCTCTGGCTAAATTGAGGTTGTCCTATGATAGTTTTAATTTATTAGACTTTCAGCTTTATCACTGGACTTTATTTAATTCTGTATGATGAGGTTTTCATTTTTTTTTTATGCTATCTCCTTTGGGCTCAATTAGGGAGTAATTGTGTGACTCCTTTCAAATCTTGGGAAATACTGGGTCAACTTGTAACAATTGGGGATGGCTTTCCCAGTTTGGAAAGTCACCTGATATATTTGCTCACTGATGATGAGCAAAACAATTAAATTTGAAATAATAGCAATAGCACTTAGACTGATATACCATTCCATAATGGTTTCAATTCTCTTTAAGTGGTTTATAGAGTTGGCACATTGCCCCCAACAATCTGGGTCTCCATTTTATCAACCTCAGAAGGATGGCAGTCTGAGTCAAACTCATTTCACCATCAAGATCAAACGCCTGGCAATGGGGAGAATTTACCTGCAATACTGCTTTCTAACTACTGTGCCACTACAGTAATAGCAGTAGCACTTAGACTTATAGACCGCTTCACAGTGCTTTACAGCCCTCTCCAAGCGGTTTGCAGAATCAGCCTATTGCCTCCAACAATCTGGGTCCTCATTTTATCCACCTTGGAAGGATGGAAGGCTGAGTCAACCTTGAGCCGATCAGGATCAAACTGCCGAACTGCTGGCAGCTGGCAGTCAGCAGAAGTAGCCTGCAGTACTTCATGCTAACTACTCTGCTGCCAGGCCGCTAACTGGAAAGAACTGTAGTTGCAACATTATTAAGTCTAAATTGCTCAGCTATAATCAGGATGGATAACAATTAGGAGCAGGATATGCACAGCCATCGCAAAGAACTTTTTTTTTTTTTTTTAAGTTTTTATTAATTTTCTACAAACAAACAAACATACAAAACATTAAAAACATCTACTCTCATATATACTTCCGGTGTATCGGTTGGTTCATCAGTTTTGTGCATTCATTTTATAGTGTCAATTACAATTATATTGCATAACCACTCATATTGTCAATCCATATTCTAATATTACTAAAAAAAAAATAAAAATAAAAAAATCTTTTTCTGACTATACTTTTAATCATTCATGCTTTGCGAGATAACAATACTTCAAACAGTTTATTCTATAATTTGTCGTATAATCATAACAAATCAGTCCTAAAAAACTCTTCATATATATAATATTAATGCTCTATTATTGTATTTTATCATCTAACCATTGATAAAAAAAACCCCAAATTGCATAAAATTGTTTATCTTCTTGTTCTCTAATTTCAAATGTCAATCTACTCATCTCAGCACATTCCAATATTTTCT
>BLBF01000055.1:8781856-8796744 GCA_015471245.1 Laticauda colubrina | reverse complement strand
GATAGATAGATAGATAGATAGATAGATAGATAGATAGATAGATAGATAGATAGATAGATAGATAGATAGATGAGAGAGGCAGAGGCAGAGAGGCAGACAAAGAGAGATATTAAATTCCAACTGTGACCTACTTAAAACCTATTGACAAAGTCAAAAATTATATTTGTACAGTATACGAAGTAACAAAAAGCTAACCAAGATTAAGTCTGTGCAAATGCAGCCAGTCAGTCTTTAACTGACCTTGTTATGCATGAACTTGGCCAAAAAGCTCCAGGGGAAAGGGGAAAGGCCAGCTTGCGACCAGTTGTAAAGATCATAGGTTATCAGTTTTTTTTAAAGCTTGCTCCAAGTAGCCTCCCAAATTTGTGAACATGTCAAATTTAATTCATCACCCCTCTTTTTAAAAAAAAAAATGCATATATTAATTTGGAGGAATGTGTACTAGCATATATATAGTTTTCTTTAGAAACCAGTTCACATTTCCTTAATTTTAAGAAAATTAAATTTAATTAATTTCTATGATATATATTTTTAAGATACTGTGTTTTACATAATATTTTTGTAATTTATTTTAATAAATTGTGCCTATGAATTTTTCTGAAGCCTGTTCCTAATATTAATTTTTGGAGCATTGCAAAATTGGAGAAAGTGTGATTTAATAACAAAAATAGCATTTCTGTTCATAGTTTGGTTCAGAATATGAAATTGGAAATCTTGCATGCAAGTGTGAACTACCAGGAAAGAAAGAAAGAAGGAAGGAAGGAAAGAGGAAAAGAAAAAAGAAAGAGGGAGAGAGGGAGAGAGGAAAAGAAAAGAGAAGAAAAGAAAATATTTGATCACTTCAGCCTGCAAAAAGTTTACAAATTACTTTTTTTAGGACTGACTGTACTCATGTTTGAAAGTCATTTTGTTTTATACTTTTTTTTCTTTTTCTTTTTTTTCATTGGTTCCTGGCACTTTTTTCTCTACAATTATATTTGATATAGTAGGGCTTTTCCAAGAAAGTAGGATGTTATTACCAGATTTCAAAAAGATGATTTTTCCAGGGACTTCTCACTTGCTGCAAAGTTGCAATGCCTGGCACTTTTCATGCATGGCACGCCTGCAGAAATTACAAATATTTTCTTTTCGGAATGCTTGATTTGCCCTGAACAATTTCCTTGCTTTCAAACAGGAGGATCTTGTCCTACAGCACTGTTCATTAATACAGCTACTGCATTTAGCCTATACACAAAATCGAGAAACAGTACTGAAGAATCATGCAAAGTATTTGTCTTTAATTCAAAGCTGGATGTTTACAGATCCTAAGAAAGTTGACCACCATGGACAGAAAGACACTACAGAGGGTGGTGAGCACAGCACAAAATATTGTGGAATGTTCCCTGATACCACTAGATGACCTCACTAGGGCTCGCTGCCTTAGAAGAGTGAGGAAAATTCTCAGGGACAACTCACATCCTGGTCAGCGCTTCTTCACTCTCCTACCATCGGGTAAGAGATATAGAAGCAGAACCAGCCGCACCAACAGGCTAAAGAACAGTTTCTACCCGTGGACTGTCAGACTTCTGAATGGAAAATAACTTCATGTCAACATAGTATGATAGGCTTGCAGGGCCAGCGCGTTGTGCAACAAGGTCACATGGTATAATAAGATTGGGACTGGGTTAAGGACTTCTGTCCTCACTGTGAGTTGTGTTGGGGGGATGATGCATGAAGGGAGGCTCAGCTAATCTCATTGTACACATGTTGTACTCTGACAACAACAACAACAACAACAACAATAATAATAATAATAATAATAATGAATGAAAAATGAAGTTGAAGAATGAAAAAGTCAAGATCTTGTGAGATTTCAGAATTCAGACAGACAGGCATTTGGTCCACAACACACCTGACATAACAATAGTGAAAAGAAAAAGGTTTGATTCATTGACATTGCAATACCTGGTGATGCACGAATTGTAGACGCGCAGCAAGAAAAATCACAAAGTATTGGGAATTACAAATTGAAGTTGAGTGACTCTGGAAATTGTGTGTTATCCCAATTGTAATTGGAGCCCTTGGAGCAATACCTAAAGGGCAACCTCACTATTTGGAAATGCTGAATTTATCAGACTTGAATACCCTGATTCTACAAAAAACCACCCTACCTGGAACAGCTTATATCCTCCGACGCTACCTTAACAGTTCCTAGGTCCTTGGTTAGGAATCCAGCTGTTGAGCTATCAATCAGCCCCAAAGGATGTGAATCTCACTAAAGATTAACCAATAATAATAACAAAATAGATCACATTTGCATATTCCATTTGATGATTCCTAACCATATCAGGATAGAGTTTTAAACGGTAGGCACTGGAAACAAAATATGAAAATTTCTCAGTGCTTAAACTAGAGACCGCTCTTCTGTCCGGTCTAAATATGGAACCTCACTCAGGAAGAGCTGCTGAGCACAAGGTACATTAAGGCCCTGACCCACTGCACTTACGGATGCAAAGAAGATGTAAAACGTTAAAAAAAGCTTGCCATCCGTTGGAAAACGCCATGCATCCGTTGTGTACTCATTGCATACATGTTTCATACGCTCTATCCGTCAAGCATCCGTCGAAATCTGCGATTTCATCCACGCAAGAAGTTTTGAGCTACACAAAACTTTGTGAACGGATGAACTTTCCGCCGTGTACGATGTAAATCCGTGACATACGAGCAACAAACGTTCTATGTCCGTTTATCATCCATTAAATGTCCGCTGTATCCTCTCGGCATCCTCTGGGCATCCTCGCAACTCACATCCGCTCCAGCTGAAAACGAAAAGAGGGAGGAAACAAAAGGTACACGGAACGTCTACATAGCGTTAGTAGCACGGAAATAGAAAGGATGCGCAGTGAACGGTTTGCATCCGATATACATCCGCGCGGTATCCCCTTTCTTTCCTTTAGGTGTACATGATGCATCCACTTCATCCGCTATGCGTCCGCTTTGAAATTATCCCCCGGAACCCCTTCGGAGGTGTCATCCGCTTCCATCTGCTTTCATCGGCTAGGCTTCCTATGAACATCCGTTTAACATCCCCGCTACATACTACCCACGTCCGTTCTTTTCTGTTCTTTTCCATTCTGTTTATGCAAATTTTCACCACTTTTTGGAGCAGATGACAACGGATGGAGCCACCCCCAAAATTTTGCTCGTCTGCTGTGTCCTTTATGCATATGTTTTCCGTCCGTCAGCCAGTAGGACTGGGCCTTTAGAAAAGGATTAAGGAACTTCCCTTGCTGACTTCCACCCAGAGTATGAGAGTGCTCAGACAACCTGTTTCTCCTGCCATCTCCCTCTAGATGTTCAGTGGTGCCTGCAGCAAACCATCATTGCAAAAATGATGACATACATGCAATTTCGCCATGATGCAAATCCTGTCCTTATGTACTTATATCCAGACATTGGATGCAAATGCCTAAGTCCCAGGATTTGTGTCAGGATGCCACGAAGCACCTTTCATTTTTTTGCTGGCCCAATGACATCTTCGGTTGACACTCCCATTATCTCCATTGAGCAGGCTTAAATAATCCTTAGTTGTTCCAGTTTTAAGCAGTGTTTTTCCTCCTTAAGCCTAGAGAGAACATGGTGACAATGACCTCAAAGGGACACAAATGCCTTTATTCTCTCTGTGGCCCAGCAGAAGCAGCTTCAGCCTCAGGAATATGCTGACTGTCTTTTTAAGAGGACTAAAACCTTGATAAATAACACTCCCACAGACATACTTTCCATCAGAAGACAGTTGGCATAAAATATAAAGAGCACTGTGAAAACAGTGCAGACACCTCTCTCTCTTTCATCTTTGTGACTTTTTGCTAAATTTATCTATACTGTTTTTCTCTCTCTCTTTCCTTGTACAGCCAAACAGATGCAAGTCACACACAATATGTACAGGATGTTTAAAGCAGCCAACAGTTCCCAGTGAGCTTCAGCAGTGAGATAAGATGCAGCCAGGACTGCAATTAAAAAAAAAAAAGAATTAGTCTGCTTGGATTAATGTATGCCTCTCAATGCACAAGCCACTGCATTCTTTATCATTTGAAATCTCTAGTCTTCAAAGGAAACCCCAAGTAAGTGTGCTGCAGTAGTCCATGCAGAAGGTAAAAAAGCCATAGCTTCTAAGGAGCCAGGTTATTTCTAAATAAAAAGCACCGCCATCTTGCTGGAGGGTTTTTTTTTGAGTCCGTTTCAGTGTCAGGCTTGCCCAGCTAGATCCCTAGGAAAGAATGACCCTCGTCTTCATTTGAAGTGAGAGGATACTAAGGATTAGTAGTTGCAAATAAAGCAGGTTAGAACTAAAGTTCCTGCACAAAAGGCTACAATCTTTTCCTGTGTCTCCGGCCCTCCCCCCTAACCAGCACATCTACAAACAAGGGCGTACCATTTTGGTGTTTTGAGAACCGCTTTATGTTTGGTTTAATTCACATTCCTTTCCCAGGGTTCTCGTCCTTGAAGACTGGAACCAACTGACTCTTCACACCTCTTTATTCCCTTCCCTGTTGATCCCCTTTGCTTCTTTTTGCCCATTTCCTCTCTTCTCCCCCATTTCTAACTGATGGCAAAATGCCAGTGAAGTGTCAAGCTGAAATGGCAGATCTGACATTCGAGTCCTTCATGGTTAGGATGTCTACTGAATCTCCAGTCAGGATGGAAATATGTAGCTGGTTATCATGAAAAGACCATTGATAGTCAACTTGGGCAGAGTAGGTGACTTTTCCCAACGGCTTCATGTAGATGTTAAATAAGATGGTGAAGAAGAGTCCCCATATCAAAGGAACCAACGCTATAATCTTTCTTTCTCCATTACCATCAGCTGGAACTTTCCACATGGAAAGGAACAAAATGTACAATTCCCAGTGTTTACAATTATCCAGAACATCTTGGTCCAATATCATCAAAAATTCTTGAGAGATATCACAGCCCTTCCTTCTACATCCCATCATCAGTCATCATAACAGCAAACAAAGTCCTATTTCCACCTCTACAATTAGACTGTTAAATTTTGGGTCCAGTTTAAGCTAAGGGTCTAGTTTAAGCTATTTCTTCCAAGACCTTCAATTGGGTCTCAGACATCTTCTCCCAAAAGTGAAAGTTGAAGGTGAAGGAAAACTTGTGTGTCTACTGTTGCTGGATCTAGAAGTGGCTTATTCAGAAGAAGGAATAACATCACCTCCTTCAAATCAATCAGTTTCATGTCCTCTCTTGAATGAATTTACAACTCCCACTATCCATCTTCCAGGCGCTATCCTGGCAGCTTTTTAAAAAGCCGAAAGACCTTGGATCTAGATGGCAATAGCAGAGATTATATTGCAAGGATTTGGTCCATATCCTCCCAATTCAAAGGATCACACCATTGCCAGATGATTTCTCAATGTGTTCAGCCCAAGGCCTGTTAAGATGAAAACGATCACAAAAAATTGCAATGGACCCACCACCTCAAAAGCTACTTATGACCCAGTTTCGAAGTTATGGCATCCATCTCCCCCACTGTCACATGACTGTATTTTGGGTGTTCAGCAATCAACCTAATTTAGTGTGTATTGTAATGTATATTGGAGGTGGTGACACTTTGAGAGCTGTGTGCATCAAAATTTTATTCTAATGTATGCCGATTAGTGTACATTCAAAGTGACAATAAAGTTATTCTAAGTTCTAAATTCTAATTTGCAGCACCCCACAGTCACATAATTGAAATGTATTTTTTTTTCTTGGAAAGCAAAATTTTGTCAACTTGTTTAACAGCAACCTCATTTGCTGAACAGCCTGTCAGCATCCCAAGTAAACACTCCAGGCAGTTCAAAACTCTGAGACAAAATCCATTAAAGTAAGAATTTATCAGAGAAATCAGATTGGCACATCTGGGGAAAACCCATTTTTTTATTTTATTTTATCCAAACTATCTTCCATTTAAACAATGTGTCATCTGGGTACAAATATCTTGTGCAATAACAACTACAGTTTACACATATCCAGAACAATTAGACACAAGGACAGTTTTTTTCTGAATGCCATCACTCTGCTAAACAACTAACTTCCATAACACTGCCAAATTACTTAGAAAGACTGTGTTACTATTATTCTTCTCATCCTTCCTATTACCTATCTCTTCCCACTTATGACTATAACCGTGTTGCTTGTATTTTTACAATTTGTATTGTTTTATTTGTTTTCCTAGTATGTTTTGATTGCATATTAGTAACCTATGTATGATTTGATTGCTTATAGCAATCAATGACAATCACTAAGTGTTGTATCTTATGATTCTTGATGAATGTATTTTATTTTTTCTTCTGTACACTGAGAGCATATGCATCAAAGACAACTTCCTTGTGTGTCCAATCACACTTGGCCAATAAAGAATTCTATTCTATTCTATTCTATTCTATTCTATTCTATTCTATTCTATTCTATTCTACTCTACTCTACTCTACTCTACTCTACTCTACCCTACTCTACTCTAGTACAGGACAGGACAGGACAGGACAGGACAGTAGTATTAATACTCTATTCTTAATACTGATATACATAATATATCTAATTATTATAGCAATCCCCATCTTAACATATTTAATTCTATTCACATGTTTTCTATATTTCGCTAATTTTCTTTAATTTCTAACTAAGTTAGAAGTTGGGGAAAACCCAAATCTGAATTCCTGTGTTTTCCCTCTTCCACACTAAAACTCACACCGTGTCCCATTTAGTGACTTCCAGGTCATTTTGTACAATCAACCTCCGGTCTCAGCTGCCGCCAAATTTCAGTCACTCCTATCTAGGTGCCAGCAGCTTGTCCTTGATCTCTGGTGAAAGAATGTTGTTGTGGCTATACTCCCTTTGCTACTCTTCCTTTCCCAAAGCCTGTCCATCCCTTGCTGTGGCAACCTGGAATCTGTCTCAAGATGGATCCGGGGCTGACACAGCCACTGTGTTCGCTTGACAATGATTGCAAAAAAGGCAGTAAAATCACGACCGTCACCAGTTATGACAATAATTGCCAAGTTCAATTATAGTTGTAAGTGGAGGACTACCTCAAGAAAAATCTGAAGGAAAAAAAAAGTTTCAGAAAGTTGCAATAATCTTGAGATCCGAACATACTGGCTTCTCAGTTATCTTAATATTATATAGTGCCCATCTGAACATTTATTTCAATATGGTCTACAAAGGTAAAAGTCCCCCTCGCACATATGTGCTAGTTGTTTCCAGCTCTAGGGGGTGGTGCTCCTCTCTGTTATAAAGCCGAAGAGTCAGCACTGTCCGAAGACGTCTCCATGGTCATGTGGCCAGCATGACTAAATGCTGAAGGCACACAGAATGCTGTTACCTTCCCACCAAAGGGGTCCCTATTTATCTACTTGCATTTTTTACATGCTTTCAAACTGCTAGATTGGCAGAAGCTGGGGCAGGGAACAGGAGCTCACCCCATTATGCAACACTTGGAATTCGAACCGCCAAACTGCTGACCTTTCTGATTGACGAGCTCAGTGTCTTAGCCACTGAACCATCACGTCCCCTACGTATGGTGTATAAAATAAAAAAAATGGAGAATACATGATGAAATATAACTTTTACAGTGAATATTTTCTAATTCTCGGATCACTCTTTTCTTTTTCTTCTGCGCAACATTAAGGTTGCAATGTTTGCACACGAGAGTCATAGTTTTCCCCTACGCTTTGTTGTTGTTGCTGCTTTAATCAACCGACCTTGTTGCTGTCCTTGTTGCAGGTCTTTCAAGGAAAGAAAATGCACACAACGGTTTGGTTTTTCTCTCTCTTTTAAATGCACTTAAGAAAATGACACAGATGTGATAAAAAAATATGGCAAGAAACAGGGGGGACGGTTTTCGATAAAAGCTTTAATTACGTGCATGTAGCATTATGTTTCCTAGCCTGCATTTGCTTATTGCACAAATAGATTTGCAGCTTGTAAAGAAAGAAAGACAGAAAAAACTCAAGAATATACCATTTCAAGGCCATTTCTAAGTATAGAGAAGAATATGATCAAAAAATATTCTTCTTTTGTGGTGATTTTTCAAACTATGTTTCAGAGCACCCTAGTGGCTGTAGATATTTTTTTAAAAAATTAAACTACTAAGTTGGAGATATTAACCATAATATGAACCATAAAGAAGGGCAGAAAATGCCTCGTGAGCTTAAATCTAAATATTCAGGCTTTGACTGATTGCATCTTAACCTATGGAAAGAATAAGTTGATTCTCTGGAAGAATCCTTACACAGTTATTGTTCAGAAATTCTGGAGTGGGGGAAAGTGCCCAGGTGACTAATGAAGAGCAAGTGTCTATTATATCTTCAGAAAGTGGTAGATAAAAAAAAGTTCTCACAAATTTTAGACTGATCATTTTGATATCTATAGCTGGGAAAATTCCATAGTGGAATATAAAACTATCCATCTGCAACTGTCTTGAAAGTAGTGTAAAATTACCAGAATTGTCAAGAATGCATCATTACACCTATCCAATTTTTTTAAAAATTCAAATTATATTGTTAGTAGATTATGGGTATGCTTTAAATAATTTAACTTCAGCAAAGCAATTTGATGAAGAACCCTGTCACAGGATTATCCTTCAGATTATCCTTTAGTTTGAACTAGGTGATATGACAATTAATTGGATGTATACTTGGCTTGGAAAATCATATTCAGGGTGATGCTCCATGGTTCCCCATGGAGACATATCAAGTGGGGTTGCCACAGGAATCAATTCTGTGTATGGATTCTTAAGAAGACAGAAAAAAAAAATAAACATGATATTGATAGGATATATAACTGTGCTAAAGGTTACAGAATGAAATTCGACAGATTTATCTCCTCCAAACATACAAATATGAAATAAATGAAATAGAAATCTGGCAAGTGGAAATTCAGCCCAACCCTACAACATTACTTTTATTTCTAAGAATGCTTCTAAAATTGGCATTCTGGCTTCCATTTTGTGACAGTGCCCACGGTACATTCCTAAAACTCCAAATTTTGCCTGACCCTTTTTTGAAGCTTTTCCTCAGTGGGAAAGGGATAAAAATTAATGCTGCTATTAAGAGTGCATTAAAAAGATCATGCTACCGGATGACCTAATTGTATTTAACAACCTATCGATGCCGCGCTACTTCTATGTTTAGACTCCACCCTTTCAGTGATTCTTTCTCATTAGATGTTATCCTCAACATATGATTGTAATGGATCTGACAATTATAGTCATAAGTTGTCATGGTCATAAAATGAGTCATCACATAACTGATCCATTTTTACAACTTTTTTTATGATTGTTGTAAAACAAACAATGCAGATAAAATAGAATAGAATAACATAGTTGGAAGGGACCCTGGAGGTCTTCTAGTCTAACCCCCTACTTAGGCAGAAAACCCTACACCACTTCAGACAAATGGCTATCCAATCTCTTCTTAAAAACTACCAGTGTTGGAGCATTCACAACTTCTGGAGGCAAATCGTTTCACTGTTTAATTGTTCTGTCAGGCAATTCCTTCTTATTTCAAGGTTGTTTCTCTCCTTAATTAGTTTCCATCCCATTAGCTTCTTGTCTTGACTTCAGGTTTTTTGGAGAACAGAATGACCCCTTCTTCTTTGTGGCAACCCCTCAAATATTGGAACACAGCTATCATGTCACTCCTAGTCCTACTTTTCATCAAACTAGACATACCCAGTTATATGTTTAGCCTCCAGTCCCCAAATCATCTTTGTTGTTCTTCTCTGCACTTTTTATAGTCTCAACATCTTTTTTACATCATGGATGCAAAACTGGATGCAGGATTCCAAGTGTGGCCTTACCAAGGCTTTATAAAGTGGGATGAGCACTCCACATGATCTTGATTCTCTCCCTCTGTTTGTGCAGCCTAGAATTGTGTTGGCCTTTTTGGCAGCTGCAGCACATGGCTGGCTCATATTTAAATGGTTGTCCACTAGGACTCCAAGATCCCTCTCACAGTTACTTCCTTTGATCAAGGTACCACATTTTTGTTGTTGTTGTTGTTGTTGTTAAATGCACCCTTTGTTCATCATGGGGCGTTTCTGCTGAAAACCAGAAGTAAATGCCAGCTTTCAGCAAAAACAGTAAATTGCAGTCACGTGACCATAGGAAACGAGTGGCTGTTGGAACTTCAAAACTCATTCCTGAGTACCTTTGGGGGAGTCATAACTCTGACTGGTTGCTAAGCGACCAGTGATAAGTGGGGGAGTACTTTTGCTTTACTATTCTATTTTTGTGACTTTTCAGGAGCCAGCTAGGCATAACTTTAGACTGCCTTGTCAGTAGTGCACATTCTAGATTTAGTAGAAAGTTGGTGGAATCTCCAAAAACTACACCCTATAAGAGCCATGGTGGCACAGTGGTTAGAATGCAGTATTGCAAGCTGACTCTGCCCGCTGCCAGCAGTTCGAATCTCACCAAGCTCAAGGTTGACTCAGCTTTCCATCCTCCCGAGGTGGGTAAAATGAGGACCCAAATTGTTGGGGGCAATATGCTGACTCTGTAAACTGTAGAGAGGGCTGTAAAGCACTATAAAGCGGTATATAAGTCTAAGCGTGATTGCTACTGCTATTTCCCTAAGTTAATAATAAAATAAACCTTGGGAGGAAATGCCCACTAAACAATACCAGGATAAAATAAAACCTTTCTTTTAATCAAAAGGTAATGTTAGTGAGGATGGAAAGAAGAAATGGGAAAGAGGCAGAAATATCCTTTTAGTAGACAAAAAGAAGACAATTTTTAAAAAAGTTAATGTCTGTATTTCAAGAAGTTTAGTGCTGCCTATAACTTAGATAATATGACTTACAAACATTTACTCTTCATTAACAAGGCCATAAAGCCAAAGGCTATGGAAAAATTAGCCCAAACTTGCTGCTAAAGCTTTATCCATCACCTCCAAAGCCTGCTATAGTCCTTTTTAATTTGCATAATGACAGGTTGAGAATGCTGTTCCTGTATTTGAAGGTTAGTTGCATTTTGTGCAATTAAAGGCTGGGAATTAAACGTCACGTCACCAAAAAAAGCATGGTCTGAAGGGAACAGGGGAGTTTAATGAGGTCTCATAAAATAAAGTGGTTCAGGTATATGTCTTCACACTTTTTTTTTCCAGGAGAAAAAGTGATCGATTTTACAGCTGGAATGGTGAGATAAAATGCAGAGACCTATACTCCACCAGATCAGACTGCAAACTAGCCTTGTGGTCTAAGGGTCGTTTACCACATAAAATGCCCAAGCCATAGGACCTCAATTTCCACACAATTATCTTAATTATTCTCCACCTCTTGTTTTCTGAAATATCATGATATTCAGGAATGGACTTCAAAAAATTAACAAGGGGTTCTCTGCCCTGTTGTTGGGTGGGTGTGGCCATGGTGGGTGTGGCCTAGTGAGCCTTCTGCACCATGGTGGGGGGGGCATTTTTGCCCTCCCCGGGCTCCAGAGGTTTTCCTTGAGCCTCCAGGAGGGCAAAAATGGCCTCCCCAGGCTCTGGAGGGTCTCTGGAAGGCAGAAACAGGCCCATTTTTTGCCCTCCCGGAGCCTCCATGTGCCTCCTGCACTTATCTGCATCCAAAATGCGCCACATGGGGACTCCTGGGAGGGGAGGGGCAGGGTGGGCGGGGCCAGCCAGGAGTGGGATTTGGAGGGTTTTCCAAACTGCACAGAATCCTAGCTGGGGGCTCTCCCGAATCCCTACGAACACCCAGCAGCCTCACTCCTGATGACAAGCCAAATCCCAGCAAAACTAGACAAGCCAAATCCCAGCAAAATATATATATATATGTTTGGTTTCAGAAGTCAGTGATTGATACTTTCTACAGTACTCCCTACACTTCATCACAACTGATTTAAGAAAAAATGGAGAGAGGGAGGAGAAGGTGGCCTTAGTTGAGGGAAATCAGAGAATATGACCTACACCAAGGATCTAGTTAAATTTTCCTGACAAAATTCCAGCCTTAGACTTAAGTCCAAAGGTTTGCACAAACCTAGAGTTGAGGTAGAATTTCATTTTGTCTGAATCCTAAGCTAATTGCTTGCCACTGGTTCTTCTTTTAAGCTTATGGATGAGTAGATGACTCAATTAAGTACAATTTCCTATGGCAAGGAGAACATTTTTCCCTTTTGCGAACTTCACAGATGATGACAAAGTCATTGTCGGTTCAATAAAGGAGAATATTTGTAGCTCATGGTTGAAATCAGAGATCCTTGGTGCTCTCTGAGCTTGGTTGCCCTTCATCTTGCTATCCAGCAACTATGCTCACCCAGATAAACATAGATTAACTCAAAGATTTAGATCAAGAAGTATACAATATCCCTATCAAAGAACAGCCAAACAAGCTAACAGCAAACAGCCCAACCAAAGAACTTCCAAAATCATTCCCACCAACGCTGATAGGGCAAGCCACTAGGATGTAAACTGGGAGCAAGCCCCATTCTTTACTAGCACTGATGATGTTACCTAGTTTGCTAATGAAATGTCTGCAAGAAAACAACCAGGCTCAAAGAGCATTGAGGGCCCCTGATTCATTTGCAATGGAGCTGAAATCTGGTAGTCTGGTTTACTGGTTTTGCCTCCAAACAAGAGTTGCAGTGCCTTTTTAAGTTGTTATTTTTTTCCCCATTCTTCCTTTTTCGCCGAATAGCAAAAGTTTTTAATTGCTTTAGTCCTATGCAAGCCTTGGTTTTGGGAAATGCTAGAACCAGGAACTTTAATCTTTTATTTTCAGGCCACACAAAGAGGCAGACTCCGCACTGTACCCCTAAGCATTACTCAAAATAAATTAGCTGGGCAGGGGGCTTCCTCCCTGCCCAAATTTTGCCAGCTGATTCACAAAGCAGAATTATGCAGAAACCCTTGAACTGGGATTTCTTAAGCATTCTCTGCTCCAAGCAAAATGCCACAATTCCATAAGACAAAGGGTCAAGAGATAAGATGGGAGGAGGGGTTAACAGGCAAAATAATAGAAATGGTCATTTTTTAAAAAAAAAAACAGTTTTCTTCAACAAGTCATCCCTTTGTCTATGATAGATGAACAGCCCTTTCTCTGGCAGCAAGATTAAAATAGGATGGAAACAAAGCAAGTTTCTATGCACTATTTAAATCTCGGGTCAAGAAGCAAAGGGCAAGAACAGAGACAATTGCAAAATTCAGCAAAAGCTTTGGGATGTTGGGAATAATAAGGCCTGGTTGTACAACGGTTCTCCTGATGGAAGCAATTTCTAAGCCCTTGGGAACCACTGAGAGCATTTCCGGCTTAATACAGGCTTATTTATTCATATTTCACCACTTTTATGATTATGACTAATGCAATTTCCAGCTATAACTTCTCTAAAAGGTGATAGCCAAGTCTCTGTGTGAAATTCGCTCAACCTGTACAAAGTCTATTCAGGTTTAATCAGGGATGGGTTGCGACTGGTTTGGGTGAACCGGATGTTAATTTTACATCTGGTTTGCCGAACCGGTAATTGCAATGACTGGCTGGCCCCACCCACCCTGCCCCACCCTCCCAGGAGTCTCCATACAGTCCGTTTTGGATTCCAGGTAAATGCAGGGCCCCCGTAGAGGCTCAGAGAGACCAAAAAAACAGGCCTCCCAGAGGCTCTGGAAGCCAGAAATGGGCCCGTTTCCGGCCTCTGGAACCCAAAGAGTCCATTTTCACCTTCCTGGAGGTTTGAAGAAAGCCTCTGGAGCCTGGGGAAGAGCCTGGCTCTACATAGGACTGCCCTTAAAGACTATTCAGAAGTTCCAGCTGGTCCAAAATGAAACAGTTAAGACAGTTATGGACACCGCCCGAGATGCCCACCTAGTACATATGTTTGTGAACAGAAGATTGGGAAAGCAGAACTTGGAAGAAACAAAGGAATGAGTTATTCCAGCCACATGGACTTTGCTTGCCTTCAGGCTACCTTGTGGTAGTTTATGAGAACTAACAGCCTATGCCAAAGATCTCACAGCACACATGAGAATGACTGCCTAAAACTTGTTCCTCTGTTTCTCCCAGTTTCTGCTTTTCCCCGTCTTTCTCTTTTGCCTGTAAGAAAGTTTCAGTTGTGTTTTTCTTTATTTTGTATTCTTATGAAATGGTATTTTGGAAGAGAGAGAAAAAAAAAAACCCACCTTCGTTCCTTTTCTAAAGAGGTTTGCCAACAAATTTAGGGGAGGTTTTTGAAAAAGCTTGTTGGAGCATTTTGTGCAGGCATCGTAATAGCTGTTCAGTTTCCCTTTTGCCTAAGTGATATATCACTTTTCCTATTAAGCTTCAATTTGCTTAAGCATTGGCAGTGTCACTGAGCAAGTTCTATTTTAATTAGACAAGTACTAAACAGTCTTGTGACATGCCTGAATGTTCCCTAGCCATGGGGGGGAAAGTGAATTTATAATATGATATGTGGTTGATAAAGACATCAGAGAGAAATAGGGGGATCTCAGGGGCTCCTTTCCCAAAGTCTATCTGCAGAAGATGAAGCCACGGTCTAATTCCTGGAACAACCATGAGAAGTCATGATGGCCCAGTGGGTTAGAATGCAGTATTGCAGGCTAATTCACTGCTCACTGCCAGGATTTTGATCCTGACCAAAATAAATATAATTGTTTTAAAAGTTCTTTCTCCATGCTTAATAGTTGCTTTTCTAGAATTCCTATCTAGAAATCATAAAAATGGAGACATTGCTGTACTTTTTAACTCCTAAAGTTTTAACTGCTACTGTATGTATTTTTTTTTTAGAGTTTATGATTCCTTTAGGGCAGGATGAGATATAACAGACAAAATGAAAGTGAAGATCATCCTAATAATCATGTAGAAAAAGAAAGAAAGAAAGAAAGAAAGAAAGAAAGAAAGAAAGAAAGAAAGAAAGAAAGAAAGAA
>BLBF01000055.1:8762131-8781846 GCA_015471245.1 Laticauda colubrina | reverse complement strand
GAAAGAAAGAAAGAAAGAAAGAAAGAAAGAAAGAAAGAAAGAAAGAAGGGGCAGAAGAGGAAGGAAGGAAGGGGAAGGGGAAAAGGAAGGGGAAGGAAAGAAAGGAAGGAAGGAAGGAGATGATCTCAAGGGAAACCATCTTTATGAGCTGCATATAAAAAGTGAATCAACTGATTGATATAAAGTCCCATCATTAACACCAGCTGAGTTGTATTATATTTTTGCTGTCTTAGCGATGAATTCTTCCATCTTCCAAAAAGCTTTTTAGAATCGCATGTGAACAGCTTTTGGAGAAGTCTTTCTTTGAATGGTATGAAGAATCAGAAACAACAGCCCACTGTTCCTTGCCCATCCTTTACTGAGTTACTTCTTGTTCCCGAGACAGTTTTTCAGAAACAAACATTTCCTTTTGTTCAACTCTTCTTCTGTCCTGGTGATAGCTGAATCATAAGACACTGGGAATGAATAAAAACAATAAAACTCACCAAGGCCAAAATTTTGTATCATATGAATCTTGTATTCACTGGTCATGTGCAACATTTCCTCAAGCAAGAGGGAAGAAATTTCAGATTTTTTGAGGATATTCGGGGTGAATGGACACCTTAAGGGCCTGTCACATTGACCGATGGATGCAAAACATTTGTAAAAAGGACACAGCAGACGAGAAAATGTTCCATCTGTTGTTATCCGCTTTCAAAAATGCCCCAAATTTGCATAAGCAGAGCGGACAACAACGGAAAGGAACGGACGGGGGGAGGACGTAGAGGGGATGGAAAGCGGATGCTCCACGGAAGCCTAGTGGATGGAAGCGGATGGGAGCGGATGGCACATCCGCAGGGCTTCTGGGGGAGCACAGCGAAGCGGACGCGCAGCGGAAAGAGGGGATGCCGAGCGGATGCCGAGCGGATGAAGCGGATGCAGAGTGGAACCCTAGCGGAAGCCTAGCGGATGCCTAGTGGATGCACAACGTTCACTGCGCATGCGGGGAGGATGCATTGCGTCAGCCCCGCAGATATAAAGGGAAGCAGCTCGCAAGAAGGTCACCATTCAGAGGAAAGACCTGCTGCCAGACACATCTCCCGCCAGCCAGCCAGCAAGCCAACAACCATGGGGAAGAAGAGAAAGCCTCTGCCATCTGCTGCCAGCCCTGGCAAGAGGGACAAGGCCACCATCCCACCCCCTGGCCTTGACTCTGCTTCTGCTGGGGCTTCTGCTGCTCGGGCTGACTCTTCTGGTGCTGGAGCTTCTGCTGGCGCTGCTCCTGGTGCTGGTGCTTCTGCTGATGCTTACTCTGCTGGTGCTGCTCCTGGTGCTGGTGCTTCTGCTGGTGCTTACTCTGCTGGCACTGCTCCTGGTGCTGGGGTTTCTGCTGGTGCTTACTATGCTGGCACTGCTCCTGGTGCTGGGGCTTCTGCTGGTGCTTACTGTGCTGGCACTGCTCCTGGTCCTGCTGATCCTGCTGGTGCTCCTGGTCCTGCTGGTCCTGCTGGCGCTACTGGTGCTTACTCTGCTGGTGCTGCTCCTGGTCCTGCTGGTCCTGCTGGCGCTGCTGGTGCTTACTCTGCTGGTGCTGCTCCTGGTCCTGCTGGTGCTGCTGGTGCTGCTAGTGCTGCTGCTGCTGCTGGTGGTGGTGGTGGTGGTGCTGGTCCTGCTGGTCCTGCTTTTGCTGCTACTGTTGTTGTTGCTGCTGCTGCTGGTGGTGGTATGGAGGAGCAACCCCTACAACCTCGAAGCCCCACTGATGAGGGCCCATATGGCCCTGCCAGAGGGAGGAAGAGGCAGACATGTGAACGGGAGAGGAGGCAATACTCCATCGAAGAGGAACATGAGGATGAGGTGCTGGAATGGCTGAGGGAGAACGAGTACCTATGGCGGAAGGGACACAGGCTCTATCGAGACACCAAAAGGAAGCAGGCTGCTTGGAGAGAGAAGGTGGAGAGCCTGGGCTACACTTTGGAGGTGCTCCTCAGCTGGTGGAAGCACATGCACACCTGGTACGGGAAGCTGCACCTCAAGAAATCTGGCCAGGCCACGGTCAAGCTGATGGACCAAGAGACCTACATGATGGCCAAGTGCAGCTTCTTGGAGGGTGAGATCCACCACCGAGCAGCAGCCCCTCTCACAACCCTCTCTCTCAGGCAGCCCGCTGAGAGCCAGTCCTCTTCTGGCCAAAAGTCAGCTCCTGTGTCCAGGCAAGTATCTGTGGAGCGTCCCACGGCGGAGAACCCCCCGACAGCTGCACTACCCGTGGTGGAGCACGTGGAGGACCCCCTGACACAGTGGCAGCAAGGAGAGGGCACTTCCACCACAGGCCAACCCACATCCACTCCCAGCTCCACCTCCACAGAAAGGCAGAGAGGCAGACCGGAGGGGCAGAGCCACACTGTCCTGCTGGAGATCAGGGACACCATCAGAAGCAGTGTAGATCTCCTCTCTCAGCTGGTACACACCGACGTCCCATCCTCCAACCGCAAGCCCTTCCTCACCTACGTCAACCAGACCCTCATGAACATGTCGGAATCACAGTACCAGGTGGTAAAGGACAGGATCACCGATCTTCTTCACAACTCTCCAGACCCAGCTGAACCTGCTCCCACCCAGTCCAGGCCTGCTCCTCCACCCCAAGTGATGTCACTGCCCTTCCAAAGATTTCCACAGGCCCTCACCTACCAAGGCTACGGCTACCATGAGCTCCAGAAGCACAGGCAGCCCTTCTCAGTCCAGGCACAGGAACATCGTATGCCACCAGTGCCACCGATGCCACTGAGGCCACCGATGCCACCCACGCCACCAATGCCAGCCACGCCACAGATGCCACCCATGCCACAGATGCCAGCCATGCCACAGATGCCACCCACACCACCGATGCCACCGACGCATCACCTCGCTCAGCTGCAGACCAGACATCCCCACTACACTGCTCCTTCCTCTACCCCACCGCCAAGCCCAGCCTCAGAACATCTGTCATCAGTACTGGGACTGACACCCCATGTCCGGGAGGAAGGGACGCTCTACATCACAGGACTCAGCCAGCTCTCTGAGAGCTTCCTCCACACACCCTCCCCTGTTGTCCTCTCGGGGCCAGGCACCCCAATGACGCCTCAGACCAGCACTCCAGCAGCAGCCACCTCCACAGCACCTGGACCCTTCACCCCTGAGACTAGGCATGCCTCAGAGTGACCAAGAAGAGTGCCAGAGACTGGGTGGCTACCTGTTGACTTTATTTTTGCTTTGGACACTTGACTTGGGTCATTTTTCTTTTACAGCTTGTTATTAATAAAGATTATATTTGCTTCACACACTTGCTTCATTTATTTTAGTTAATAAAGTTTTGGTGGAAACTTTTAGAAATGGTTTAAGCCTTTGCATGCTTGTGGGATGGGTAAGGATAGCAATGGGATGGGCAGGGATACCTTTGGGATGGGTAATAGCTGTGGGATGGGCAGGGATATCTGTTGGATGGGTAATAGCTGGGAGATGGGTTAGGATACCTGTGGGATGGGTAATAGCTGTGGGATAGATAAACCTCCAGTGCAAGCATAGTGGGACTGTATGGTCCACCCTCCCAGCTGCCACACCTATGGCCCTTTATTATCAATAACAATGTAATCATTGATCCACACATTTCAACATAAACACAACTCTTTATTAAATGCCCTGTTCATTGTAGGCCCACTCAACATACATGGCCCAATCTCATCCGTGTGATGAGACAGGCTGAATGAAGCATCCATTAAGCATCTATCATCCTGTCTTGCCACTCCGCTGCTCCAGCTGGGGAGCTGCACCAGTGTTTCAGGAGGTTGCACTGCTTCTTCCCTTCATGTGAAGCTCTGTTGGGGCCTTGCACATCCACAGTATCTATCAGGTCTTGCCCTTGCCTCCATTCACCAGGTTCCATGTCCCCATTGCCTTGTTGGAGGTCCACGAGCCTGTTCTGCAACACTGGGTAGCGGGTGCGCATGAGATTGTGCAGGATGCAGCAAGCTTCTATGATCCTCCTCACGGTCTCTGGGCGATGCTGCATGGTGGTGAGAAGTACCTGGAACCTGTTGGCCAGGATGCCAAAGGCATTCTCCACCACCCGCCTTGCCCTGGACAGCCTGCAGTTGAAGATTCTCTCTTCACGGGTGAGGTATCTGGAAGTGTAGGGCTTCATGAGGTAGGTTCTGAAGGAGAAGGCATCATCCCCCACGATGAAGTAGGGCACATCTTGTGTGTCGTTGGGCAGGGGGTCTGGACCTGGGAAGCCCACAATGAGGTTGCGTTCCAGCCCCTCCTTGAGGTGACTGGCGTTGTATACCTGGGCATCTGAAGATGAGCCATTGCCTGAAGCATCGATGTACATGAACTTATAGTCAGCATCCACATGGCGAAGAGGATGATGCTGAAGAAGCCTTTGTAGTTGTGATAAGTGGACCCTGAGATGGCTGGAGCTTTGCAGGCCACGTGCTTGCCATCTATGGCTCCAACGGTGTGTGGGAAGTTCCACTTCTGATACCACTGCTCTGCAACTTTCTTCCAGCCTTCTTCAGTGGAAGGGCACTGGAGGAGCTCCTCCTTGTATTCTTCGATGATGGCCTGCACCACTTCTCTGATCACAATGCTGATGGTGTTGAGTGGCACCCTCCAGCCATACTGCATGCTCCTGTATGTGGTCCCTGAGGCCAGGTGGCGCAGAGTCAGTGCCACCTTGAGCCCAGGGTCCAGGCTGGGCTGGAAGTTGGTGCTCTGCTTGGTCAACCTGGGTCTCAGCCACTCCACAACTTCGTCAAACATGGCTGGAGGCATCCACATGAAGTTCTGGAATGCATGAGGGTCTTCGTTCCTCAGCTCCACCATCAGCTTGTTATACAGTCCGTACTCTGCTCTTCTCCTGATCCATCTTCGGACCCAGACACTTCTTGGCCGCCTCCTTTTCTTCGCGTAGAACAGGTGAAAGAGCCTGTAGATGGCTTCGCACTGTTGTAGAACGATGGTGGCTACCAAAAGGAGTGTGTGATGATCCATGGTGGAGATGACTGGATGCTGTGGAAGAGCAAGAGCCAGATGAAGGCTGAAGAGGTCTGCACCGCAGGGCTGCTGGACTGAAAGTGAGATCCAGGTGAGTTCCTCCCCCTTTTTATAGGAAATATAAATTTTCCACTAGATGTCCTTTTGCATCCTCTAGCCATCCTGCAGACATCCTAAATATCCAAGATAGGTCCCCTCTGCGAACGTTTTTTCCATTTTAAATGCTTTGTATGCGAGCTGCATCCGCTTTCATCCTTTCTCCGTCCATGCTACTAACGCTTTGTGTCCATTCCGTGTCCGTTTCGCTTCCTCCCTGTGTCCGTTTTCCACTGGAGTGGATTTGAGTTACGCGGATGCGCAGCGGATGCCTAGCGGATATGCGTAACGGATGATGACGGATGTAGAACGGATGTTCTCCGTATGCGTTGCGGATGCAGAACGGACGCATTGGATACATTTTCCGCTCAAACAGTTTTGAGCAGCTGAAAACTTTTTGAGCGGATGGAATCTCAGTCAACAGATTCTGGACGGATAGAGAGGATGAAAAACGGAGGCAGTGAGTACAGAACGGAAGCATCGCGTTAACCAACGGATGGCAAGTGTTTCTCTCCGTTTTACATCCTCTTTCCATCCGTTGGTGCAGTGTGACATGGGCTTTAGACATTGTTACTTGTTGTCTTTCATGTTTTCAAATTTCATGGACATTTTCCCATATTGTCTACTACTAGTATAAATACCATGGGATACCATCACTTTGCAAAGGATTCTGGGACACCTTTTGTAGTAGAGATAATTTGTGCAAAACTCTGGCCGAACTTCTGAATTCTTCTGTTCCTCCGTGTGAAACAACACAACACAACGTCCAAAGCTACATATTTCACAGCAAGAAATGGGTACAGTGACGAAACCCACAATCTGGTTGCCTTTTGTAGAAAATCAAAACAGTTTTGACAAAACTATGAACTAGCTCTTTCATTTGCTCTTTCAGATGTTGACTTTAATGTCTAAATCTTAAATCCTAACAGACTGAACCACAAATTTTAGTTTGACATGCTGTGACTTATAGTATAGTATGTGATGCAAACCCAGGTAATTTGGCTAAACTGAATAAACCACAGTTCATTTAAGCAGAGGTGATAGAAGAACAGAATTTCCAAGAACCATCTCAGTATGTACACATCTGGATATTCATATTAGCAGAAGAAGCCCTCCTAAAGATGTCCACAATTTTAAAAGGGTGAGAAGGAGGCCTGCTTCTGTATTCATCTACTCCTCCAAAGTTCTGTTAGTCTCCATTCTTTATTCCTGGAATCAAATTAAAATCTTCCTCCTCAGCAAGACTTTACAAGAAGTGACTCTGAATGTCTGGACTTTGATTTTCAAACACTTCAATAATTTGGTCTGGTTTAATTACCTTATTGTTTTTAGATTATTAGGTGATTTGTCTACGTAACAGACAAAAAGGGCTGGTCTGGAAACCAAGAGACAGTGAGTTCTAATCCTGCCTCAGCCATGAAAGCCAGCAGGGTGACTTTGGACCAATCACCAGGAGTCTGTGAGTTCTAGTCCCACCTCAGCCATGAAAGCCAGCAGGGTGACTTTGGACCAATCACCAGGAGTCTGTGAGTTCTAGTCCCACCTCAGCCATGAAAGCCAACAGGGTGACTTTGGACCAATCACCAGGAGTCTGTGAGTTCTAGTCCCACCTCAGCCATGAAAGCCAGCAGGGTGACTTTGGACCAATCACCAGGAGCCTGTGAGTTCTAGTCCCACCTCAGCCATGAAAGCCAAGAGCGTGACTTTGGACCAATCACCAGGAGTCTGTGAGTTCTAGTCCCAACTCAGCCATGAAAGCCAACAGGGTGACTTTGGACCAATCACCAGGAGTCTGTGAGTTCTAGTCCCACCTCAGCCATGAAAGCCAGCAGGGTGACTTTGGACCCATCACCAGGAGTCTGTGAGTTCTAGTCCCACCTCAGCCATGAAAGCCAACAGGGTGACTTTGGATCAATCACCAGGAGTCTGTGAGTTCTAGTCCCAACTCAGCCATGAAAGCCAACAGGGTGACTTTGGACCAATCACCAGGAGCCTGTGAGTTCTAGTCCCATCTCAGCCATGAAAGCCAACAGGGTGACTTTGAACCAATCACCAGGAGTCTGTGAGTTCTCGTCCCACCTCAGCCATGAAAGCCAACAGGGTGACTTTGGACCAATCACCAGGAGTCTGTGAGTTCTAGTCCCACCTCAGCCATGAAAGCCAACAGGGTGACTTTGGACCAATCACCAGGAGTCTGTGAGTTCTAGTCCCACCTCAGCCATGAAAGCCAGCAGGTGACTTTGGACCAATCACCAGAAATCTGTGAGTTCTAGTCCCACCTCAGCCATGAAAGCCAGCAGGGTGACTTTGGACCAATCACCAGGAGTCTGTGAGTTCTAGTCCCACCTCAGCCATGAAAGCCAGCAGGGTGACTTTGGATCAATCACCAGGAGTCTGTGAGTTCTAGTCCCACCTCAGCCATGAAAGCCAGCATGGTGACTTTGGACCAATCACCGGAAATCTGTGAGTTCTCGTCCTGCTTTAGGCATGAAAGCTGGCTGGATGACTTTGTGCCAGTCAACAAAATTCAGTGGTGAAAAAAGTAAGGTTCTAAATTTAGGCAAGAAAAATCAAATGCACAGGTATAGTATATGTGCCATCTTGCTCAGTAATAGTAACTGTGAGAGGGATTTCAGAGTCCTAGTAGACAACCATTTCAATATGAGACAGCAGTGTGCTGCAGCTGCCAACACAGTTCTAGGCTGCATAAACAGAGGGATAAAATCAAGCTCACCTGAAGTGTTAATACCATTTTATAAGGCCTTGGTAAAGCCACACTTGGAATCCAAAGAAAATCCAGTTTTCTTTGCCACAATGTAAAAAAGTTGTCAAGACTCTAGAAAGAGTACAGAGAACAGCAACAAAGATGATTAGGGGACTGGAGGCTAAAACATATGAAGAATGGTTGACAGGAACTGGGTATGTTGAATCTAATGAAAAGAAGTACTAGGGGAGACATGATAATAGTGTACAATATCTCAGGGGCTGCCACAAAGAAGAGGGAGTCAGTCAAGCTATTCTCCAAAACACCTGAGGGCAGGACAAGAAGCAATGGGTGGAAATTAATCAAGGAGAAACTTAGAACTATGGAGAAATTTCCTGACAGTGAGAACAGTTAATCAGTGGAACAACTTGCCTGCAGAAGTTGTGAATGCTCCAACTCTGAAGTTGAATAACTCAGAAGAGATTGAATAACCATTTGTCTGAAGTGGTATGTAGGGTTTCCTGCCTAGTCAGGGGGTTGAACTAGAAGACCTCCAAGGTCCCTTCCAACTCTGTCATTCTATTCTATTCTAATCTCTCACAACCCTATCCACCTTACAGGGTTGTCATTTGAGGGAGAAATGAGAGGAGGGAGAAGCATTGGGTATGTTCGCCACCTTGAGTTTCTTATAAAAAAACGTAAAGACAGGATAAACATCTAATTGTCATGCCCTTGTTGGAGTCTGATTCTGAGGGGGAAATTGAGCAGCTGGCAGGGAGTGGGAGTGTGGCTCCGGTGGCTGAAATGGGGGAAAGGCACAGTCCAACTGGGCATTCAGAGGAAGATCCAGGGTCATCCCCTCTTCATCCTAGGGCACGCAGGGAGGAACAGGGAAGGACGCAATGTGGCTTACGGGAGAGAAAAAGACCATGATCCCTTTCATAGGTTGCAACTGGGAGAACAGGACATAAGGAGGGCGTTTGAACACAGCACCTTGCTGGAAGCAAAGCATGCACTGTCTTTGTTGTGGCTTATCTGGATTTTGGTATCCTCCCAACTGTGTGTGCTTTGTTATCTTTCAGAAGTCTGCAATTTATTATCCTGGCCTGTTGTGTTAATTACTTCAGCGTGGTTTGTGTTGGTTTTTTTATTTCTAATTTATCTGTACTTTGGGTTCGGACTGCATTTCTTCCCTTTGTAGACTGTTTTTGGAAGAGTTTGATCTCCAGCCAAGGATAACTGGACATTGGGAGCCAAGCTGGAAGTATTAAAGGGACTACCTATTTTTGTGACTTTATTAGTTTTGTGCCATGCCCCAGGTCATCACACTAATAAATAAACAAATAGTACTCAGAAATAATATACACCCCTTTTGAGATAGGGTCCCACTGAAGTTTATGGAGTTGACTTCTCCAATACTCTACTAGCTGCCACCCCTAGATAATTGTTGATAGTAGCCATGTGTTTGTGTATCAGTTTGTGCATACAATAAAGACAGTGAGAAGTGGCTTTTAGTTGCTTGGTCAGCTTCTAGTATTTATTGAAGTAATCCTACTTCCTCCATTAGAACAAAGGGATGGTGGGCCATTGATTTCTCTCCCCCCCCTTCTGAATCTTATTTCCCCAATCAAAATCATCACCACAAGTAATTCAGCCGTTTCCCAAATATTTAAAGTCAACTACCTATGAATGGCCTCATCTTCCCCCAGATGCCGACATCTGTATGTGTTTCTCTCTCGCCATAGAGAGAGTCCGTGTTTCCATTCTTTCCCCCCGCAGGTACAAATGGGCTGGCAATTGGTTCCCACAGGGGAAGAAATAGAGGAATAATCATAACAAAAATTGCTGTCACAATGGATCGCCCGAAAGCAAAGTGTCTGATGAGTATCCTTGATTTAACCCCCCCCCTTTTTTTTTTTACTGCTGGAGTGGATGGCAGTAAACTGCATTGAATGTCATGCACTTCTCTGCTTTGATTCACCAGGCAAAGTCGAGAGATGAAGAAATTCCCTAGAAATTTATCACAATGGGCTAAAAATCAGTATTATAAACTGATTAAGATGCAAGACTTTGACCACAAGAGGAGAAGAGTTCAAATTCACTTCTAGCTATAAAAGGAGCATGTCAGGTTTGTTTGTTTGTCTGCATTTAACAAAACTGTTTAAGGAAGCTATCAGAGGATGTAATAAATCAGTGGCAAAACTGTTGTGGTTGGTTTAATTTTTTTTTAGTTACAGAGAGCACATTATGCTTGTACACTTTTATTGTTTCAGAAGATAGCTGAGCTCATCTGATCTCAGATTGCCTGTACCTTCAAAGGGTAAGAAAGGGACTTCCCTGTTGTATCTTTTCAAAACAGTAAAATATTTTTGCTCTAGTATTATCAATCTGCTTTAAAAGGGAAATTAGAACTAGGTATTTTGATCAACAGGAGGGGTAACTAGGTGTGACTGTGGGAAGTCCTGCCTTGTTTAAAGAACAGAATTCCGGGTGTTTGCTATCAACTCACCTTCACAACACAAAGTTTGGAGGTATGTCATGGCTTGAGCACAGGAAATTTCTGAGGGCCTCCAAAAACAGTTGTTGATGCTTAGCAGGCTAGAAAACAAAACTTCCTGAAAGTAAAGTTTCACATATTTTTACCAGAACTGTAAGGATTGTTTAAACATAAATTCATGTAATGATATAAATAAATCCATTAAAATAATATCCAATAAAGTACAGGGACGCACAGTATCTGAATTCAAAAATGCTGTTTTCAGTGCTTTGAAGGCTCAGTATTTTTAAGTTTTATTCTGAGCTTAAGACAAAATAGGGCAGTTTTATTTTTACAGATTGTTTCATGGAAACAATAGAACTTTAAACAAGTCTTTATTCCCTCAGTTTTATCCTAAGTCAAGAAAAATAGGAGAGGAACAATATGATCCACCCAGAGTACTATCTGCCAGTGAGTTTCTTGGAAAATTGGATAAGGGATGAGGTTTTCTTTGAGAATTCTCATAGTGAATAAGTGAAGTTATGCAGATGGGGAGGGAGGGAGGAAGGAGGGAGAGAAGGAAGGAGATGGGTGGGGAGGGAAAGAGGAAGGGAAGGAGAAAGGAGGAAGGAAGGAGAGGAATGGGGAGGGGAGGAAGGAGATGGATGGGGAGGGAGGGAGGGAGGGAGGGAGGGAGGGAGGAAGGAAGGAAGGAAGGAAGGAAGGAAGGAAGGAAGGAAGGAAGGAAGGAAGGAAGGAAGGAAGGGCCAGTAGACTTCTACAGCTGCAAGTGGAAGGAGATGGATGGGGAAGGAAGAAGGAAGGAGAGAGGGAGGGAGGGAGGGAGGAAGGGAGGGAGGGAGGGAGGGAGGAAGGGAGGGAGGGAGGGAGGGAGGGAGGGAGGAAGAGAGGAAGGAAGGAAGGAAGGAAGGAAGGAAGGAAGGAAGGAAGGAAGGAAGGAAGGAAGGAAGGAAGGAAGGAACAGTTGGGTGACTGCCTAAAGTTTCATTGGCCCATATTTGTATCAGTCTCTCATCTATCACTTGCAACATTGCCCTGGGACATAAAAACTTGCAAAGGATATAAAATTTTCCAAAAGAATTGGAATTAGGAAATAAAAACATTTTAGGACCCCTTTGGGTGATCATATACATTTGAAACAAACAGATTAATAATTTTGGGTAGCAATCCTTCAGTCATTCAGTATGCCTTTGAAATTTAGAGGTTTGGAATTTATAAGGTGAACATTACCTGTTTGAGCTGGATGGAGGAGAAGCCATTTCATCCTTCAGACCACACTTACAGGGCAAGCTGCTGTATATCTTGATGCAGGTAAAAATTCTAAACACTTTTTAACCCCAGCCTTATGCAGAGCCACATGATAATAGTTGTGATATACTGGATATCAAGATAGCCTGAATTAATGTGGCACAGAAATTGCAGCGTGATTTATATTGCTTTCCCCCATAATCCCTGGTTCCTTTAAATCTAATGAACCTTCCTGCTTTATGCATGACTTGATTGATTTGTAATTGTTATGCTATTGTCATATTGAGATTTATATGTATGTTTATGCAATTTGCTTACAGGCATCAGCTGAAGAAAGTACACAAATTTCAGAACTACGTATAGAAAGCATTTGCTTACCAAATGGCAAGGTTAATCAACGGACATTGTTTTCAGGTTGGATGTTAGCATTTACTGTTGTTATCATTTCAAGGCCATATTTTAGGGTGAAGCTACCCAAAGGTGACATACATCCAAAATGAAAGCATAAGATGTTGAAAAACAATCTACTCTTTCCCATAAAAGGCAGCAATGAAAAACAGATATATAAAACTTCTTACAATTCAATCCAACACTCATATAAAATTAATTAAGTCATTGACAAACTGGTTTATAGCCAATATAATCCCGACATATTCTATAATTTCCTACTTCAGTCAATTTTAATTGTGGGAGCCTGCAACTCCCAGTTTTAGAAGCATGGCTATTATTTAAAATGTTTGTGTGAGTTAGTGTTCAACTTTGTTGGTGTTTTTGTTAACAAAAATAGATTCTGAGTTGTGAGGGTGAAAGTTGTTGAAATTCTTTCATACATATTTTCAGAAGGGCAGAGAGTGATGGAAAGGCCCAATAGAGACTTTTTATTACCTTTGGGGAAGGGTATCAGAATATCCTATTTAAAAATAATTGTGTCCTTCTAGCATTGATGATGTTACTTAGTTTGGTAATGAAATGGCTGCAAGAAAACAACCTCAGAGAGCACCAAGGATCCCACATGTAGGGCGTGTCAAATTTTTCAGGTTTCAATTTCCAAACATTAGAGGTGATCCAACATTGTGACATGCTTCGGGGATTTTAAATATATTTTGGTTACTTTAATACAATTTAGATGTGCTTGGTAAATAACTACATAAATTTCGTCATTACTAATAACATCATCAATGCTAGAGGAGAATGGAGTTAAACTCCCTTCTAATCCACACATATCAAAACCTAGAAGACAGAGGCAAAACAACAGGAAAACATCAGTTTAGAAGCTGATTTGGATAGCCTAAAATTATTATTAATTATATTTTAATTTATCATGATGGATAAGATCTGGAAATGGCTTGGTATGCTTTGTATTTTGAAAGTGTTCAAAAATAAGAAATAATTTTTTTTCTCAAACTCAGTATAAATTGCTAGGAATCAAAGACCATTTTATCCCAACAGACTTCACTTGTAAAAATTAGTTTCTATTGTTATGATTATTATTGCTTGACCGATCTCTATTACTTTTTAATTATTATTATTATTTTCACATAGTCAGCTAGTGTGACTGGATTTGGTATTTTTCTCCGCAAATCAGGTCCTTCCCAAGGACCTGGGATAGGCTGATGTTATTGTTTGATGATGTTGTTGAATTATTATATTAATTCATTAACCATTATTAATTCAACAATAGTAATATCACTATTATTACTATATTATTAATAGCAATATTAGAGGAACTAAAAAAGCTTGTGAAGAAGGAAGAGATTAATTATTATTTTTAAAAAGTTTTAATGTCTAGTGAATCGGAGTGGGTGACTATAATAAATTTAATGAAAAAATACATAAGTAAATAACACATCTTCTAATTTTAGTGTAGGAAAAAATGTATATCTAGCAATTATTTACACTTCCAGAAATTCCTCTTGCAAAGATTAGTAGATTATTTTGCAATGTCCACAGAAAGTGCCAGTTCTTTTTTCTGTTTTTTAAATTAATAAAATGCCCATCAAAATAATAAACTGTCCTAAGAATACCAGAGTCCAGAAAAACAAATAGATCAGGGTGTTTTCTTTTTCTTTTTACCGCTCTGCTTAGCTGACCTACAGGCAATTTTGTCTGTTCAAGTTAACATTATCTATTTACTTTAATTTAGAGATTCAGATTTTCAAGGCTGGATTAATCTGTTCAGACTGCAATCCTGTGCACATTTATTTTGGAAGAAATGCCTTTGAACTAAGTGGGACTTGCTTGCTAATCAACCTGTATTGGATTAGGTTCTGAATCAATAAATGCAAATTTTAATTGCAAAGGCTACAAAACTACAACATATAGGGGCTGGGTGCATGAGTATTTAAATGGATATTTTGCTCAAGGTATTCTGCAGCCGAAGAGAATGGAAAGAGAAAATTGCAGATGCCAAGCAGCCAAAATTAAACACACATAATAGCATAATCCTGTATTCATGACACAAGCAATCAGTGGGACTTATTGCTTAATATGAGTGTATTTGGAACTGCAGCTGTAGTTACAATTATTTAAATGGGAATGTTAACCATCTGCAGAAATCTCTCTGTCAAAATCAGGGCTTCTTAAAAGTTAAGACATATTAAAATCTGCTGCTCTGTGTAAAGAAATTTGAACTCCGACTTTAAATTATAAACCATTTTACACTTCCTTCTCAATCTTAGAATGGTATTTCTGTTAACGAGGAGGATAAAATACAGCAAAGTAACCCTTTAAATCAATTAAATAAATCAACTATCAATTTTGTGACAATGCCTGCTTTTCCAAACAGTTGTCGTTTGCTGGTTTATGGCACCAATATATATCTCATACAAAGCTGTACAGATAATGCTAAAGTGTGCCAATGAAAAACAATGTAGTGAAACAAATTTAAAAACCATAAAAGCAGCATGCAGGATTAAAGATGTACACAAGAAAAGTCAGTGCCCTTTGTAATCAAGATAGACAAAGGCTTAAAGAAAATTACATTTAATATACATGTAGATAAAAGGGAATTGTATGTGTGTATTAGACTGGACAAAACAGTGGCAATAATCAAGATTTTAAACATCCTTTTAAAAAGCCAAAAATGTTACATAAAAGTATATTGGATACTTTCTCCTGTTTCATCATGAAACTAGGTAAATTTGTGTTGGTCTTACACAAATCATTGTACCAATCAAGTGGAATGTAGATTTCACAATTACTTTCTGTTTAAGGACAGATATTGAACAGAAGTTTATGTAGTAAGGAGTTTCATAAATAAAGAAACCATAGAAGAAAATTCATCTATAAAATCCTGTTTTAATCATCTATCAGTCAAAAAAAAGGGATCTCCAGCTAAATACTAGGGAACTAGTACTTCTCAGTAAAATGTTTTTTTCTTTTTTCTTTTCTTTCCTTTTCTTTTCTTTCTTTCTTTCATTCTTATTTTCTTCTTTCCTTCCCTTCTTTTATTTCTCTCTCTCTATTTCTATCCATTTCTTTCTTTCCTTCTTTCTTGGTCTCTCCTTTCTTTCTTTCTTTCTTTCTTTCTTTCTTTCTTTCTTTCTTTCTTTCTTTCTTTCATATTTCCCTTTATTTTCTTCCTTTCTTCTTTTTGCTTCTTTCACAATATTCATACTCAAGATTTGTTTGGATTGCTACTGTGTAGTTTGTCATGAACGGTTTATGGATAAGTATCAGTCTTTTCATTTCATCCCTTTTAAGAAGTTTGATGTACAACTTGGGGTTAAGGATTCCTCTCTATTTAACAGCTCTTGGCAGGAAAATTTGTTGTGTGACACAACTTTACAAAGAACATTAAAATCAATGACAATTTATACACCAGGGGCTGGGAATTATGCTGTAGATTCTAATAATTCATCAGAATAAAGCTGTCAGAGACCTTTTATTATAAATTAATAACATGTTGTCTAAAAAGAGCCATATATCTGTCCTGCTTTTCAAGTTAAGCAGTGACATCTAGTGGCTGTGCTTGGCTGTAGCCATTTTAAACAATGCAGGGGGAATAAGTTACTGGACTTTAGTCCTTCAGTTGCATTCTCTGTATGTATGGACTTCACAGTCACACTTTACAAAAATGTTCTTCTGAAATACCTCTGATAACCATGGGAATTGGAGGATTAATAGTCTAGCTTAAGAGGCTAGTCTCATATAGTCGTTTGTAGACAAAATGGATGGCATTCACAAATAAAATAAACATATCTACCCTTGAAATGTAACATATTTTTGTTATCATCTCTTGAACTTCACCAGATTTCATTTTGGAGAGAGAGAGGGAGGGAGAGGGAGGGAGGGAGGGAGGAATGGAGGGGGAGGGAGAGAGGAAGGGGGAATATTTAAATATTTGCGATGGGTCCAGCATTTATTTATTTATAAAATGTCTTTGCCATACATCTTGTATTTGACGACTTTGGGAAACTGTGATGATGGACTGATTTGGCAGTAAGGAAACCATTGATCTAATTGATTCAGGTGGATCACAATAGTCCGTTCTTATATAATATATTACCACACAGAGTACAACAATATGCAATAGCAAAAGCACTTAGACTTATATACTGCTTCACAGTGCTTCACAGCCCTCTCTAAGCAGTTTACAGAGTCAGCCTATTGCCCCCAACAATCTGGATCATCATTTAACCAACCTTGGAAAAATGGAAGGCTGAGTCAACTTTCAGCCCCATCAGGTTTGAACTCCAGGCTGTGGGCAGAGTTTATTTCCAATACTGTACCTTAATCACTCTGCCAGCATGGTAATAGCTAATATCTACCTACCGAAAGATAGCAGTAGGAATAGTACTTAGACTTATATACCACTTCATAGTGCTTTATAGCCCTCTATAAGTGGTTTACAGAGTCAACATATTGCCCCCAACAATCTGGGACCCATTTTACCAACCTCAGATGGAAGTCTGAGTCAATTTTGAGCCAGAGAATCGAACTGCTGGCAGTCAGCAGAATTAGCCTGCAATACTGCATTCTAATCACTGCGCCACCATGGCCCAAGATCCTCACATAACCTCACACTTTCATGTCTGAAAAATGCACCCATAGCTTCAATGTTTCCATCTTGTCAGGATTTGTTTCAGTTTATTTGTGGTGGCATCTCCAGATAGACTGGAAGGAAGGGTTAAGAGAGGCTCTAGTTTAGCATCCTTGCACTGCAGGAAGCAGCACAGATCTGACCTCCTCTGGAATCCTTGAAGCTTTCTTTTGCTGTTTCCAAGGGAATGTAGTCTGTCTGATGAGATTCTTATAATATAGTTGACTGGCAATAAAACTCTTCCTAAGTCTCTTCATGAGTGGTTCTTGTTGCTTTTGCTTGACGTACTAGTCCTCATCCATCCATTACTAAATCTGGAGGCCAACTCACCATCTCTACTGCTTTAGTTGATTGAGATATATAGTAAGGTCATCCGGCATCTCAGAAGGGTGCTATAACCATTTGATCCTAGAACAAGATGTAATGTCTTTCAAGATTTCCAGATATATGCATTTGCTGTCTTGCATGCTCCAAAGCACTGTTAGAATTTAATCCCATGTGCTACATAATTGCAATAAATAAAGTTGACTTGTCATCAACTTACTCATGCCAGGTGTTGATTGATTTGCTTCATTAATTATTATTGCATTTAAATTCTTTAAAGACTTTTCTGTGGGTACTCAAGCTGTCAGAAACTGGGGGCCCTCTCTCCTTGTGAATTCATTCTTCCCCATTCCAAATACCTATCTCAAATTTCGCTGCTATAAATTGTTACTCCAAATAGTGTATCTTACAATGAGAAACATGATCTTCGCAGACATTGTAGGAAAACCGGGTTATTCCACGGTGGCCAAAGGTCAGGCCAACAAATAGATTTTTATGTCCTAACATTCATTTCATAAAATTGATGGAGTCACTAAACTGATGTTGGATTTAAATTGGGATGAAGTGGGAGGGGGAGTGAAAGGAAGGGTTATGAAGATGCAGCTTACCTGTGAGACAGATTATAAGAATTGTATTCATTAAGTGTTGTAATATGTAAGCCCGGCTGTGTTTATTGTTTGTTCATTCCTTTGCACAAAGTTTAGCTTCTTAATTCTGCAGAATTAAACTGGGCATGTGTGACATCCTCGCGCTCTACAGGAAGAGCATTTGAACAGGCTAATCTTGTGTGTAAAATTGTTGGGACCTGTGATAGTACTGTTGCAGAGGGTTAGGGTTAGATATTCAGATTTTCAAAGCTCTAGAAACTCCCATGAAGAATCTAAGTATCTCAGACTTAAGTGACAGTCCTTCAAAGAGTATAACCAAAAGTAACACTGCAAAATGTGGGGTCCTTGCACCAATGATGTTCCCTAGTTGGCAGAGGTGCATATTCAGCAGGTTCTGACCAGTTCTGGAGAACCAATAGCGGAAATTTTGAGTAGTTCAGGTAACCTTCCCCCAGGAGTGGGGAGGGAATAGAGATTTTACAATATCCTTCCCCTGCCACGCCCACCAAGCCATGCAATGCCCACCAAGCCACGGCCACAGAACTGGTAGTAAAAAAATTTGAATCCCACCACTGTACTGTTGGTACAAACATGAAAGCAAAGTAGACATCTTGGTTGCATTGTTGTTTTTGTTTCTTGCTGCTTTTGAGAATTTGCCATCATCTGCCAGCAATGGCCTTCTCAATTCTATGTAGGATAAATTATTTGTGCAAAAGAATGAATGGATGGAAATTTAACATCACAATTCAAAATAAGGACACAAAGTAGTATCACAGTGAGCTGTGGAGAAGTGGGAATCCTAGAACATCTAATTGTTCTTCTTTGAAGTCTATGTACATATCAGAAGCCAGAGTTATGAAGGAACATGGCAAATCAGACTTCTTCCCAACACAGAGGAAGTTGGACAAAGTCCGTCTTCTGCATTATTATTACCTTTATTGTCAGAGTACAACTTGTGTACACTGAGATTGACTGAGCCTCCATCCCCCCAACACAACTCACAGCGAGGACAGAAGTCCCTAACCCAGTCCCAATCTTATTATCTTATGTAACCTTGTTGTACAATGCACCAGCCCTGCAAGACTGTCATATTATGTTGACATGAAGTTATTTTCTGTTCAGAAGTCTGACAGCCCACGGGTAGAAATTGTTCTTCAGCCTGTTGGTGCAGCTGGCTATGCTTCTCTATCTCCTACTCGATGGTAGGAGAGTGAAGAAGGGCTGACCGGGGTGTGAGTCATCCCTGAGAATTTTCCTCAGTCTTCTAAGGCAGTGAGCCCTGGTGAGGTCATCTAGTCCTATCAGGGAACAGCCCACGATGTTTTGTGCTGTGCTCACCACCCTCTGTAATGTCTTTCTATCCATGGCTGTCAAGCCAGCATACAACACCGTAATCCAATATGTGCTTTCTATTGTGGACTGGTAAAAGGAGGTCATCCGTCATTGTTCCACTTTCTTTTTTCACAAGATCCTAAGGAAATGGAGCCTCTGTTGGGCTTTTCTGGCCACCTGGGTTGTGTTGATTTTTCAGGTGAGATCTTTGCTGAGGTAGACTCACAGGAATTTAAAGAAGGAAATTCTCTCCACACAGCCCACCTTGATGTAAAGTAGGGCAGGTTCCTCTCTCTGCAATTCTGCAGAATGGTACAATTCTGTAGAATATAGACATATTTCACTTAGATCCATGATCAACAGTGCAGCTCAAGATGCTTATTAGTTGGATTGCATAAAAAGCAATCCAGACAGGGAGGAAGGTACATTTCTACCGTAACTAGAGAAATAATTATAAATATTTGAATTTTAAAACCAATAGATAAATATGGAATTAGCTGGTCATGTGATTGAATGAATGCCATTGAGTCAATGTGAACTCTTAGAGATCATAGAGAGAGATCTTCTCTGGATGAATAGAAATAACTTACTCAGGTTAAATTATCTGGAGTGGAAATGCTACAAAACTTTACTTGCTTTGTTGCTTCAGGTCAGATTCAGAGATAGGTAGTAGACAGATAATTGGATTAGATTGGGTTGGGGTGGGTTGGGGTGGGGTGGGGTGGGGTGGGATAGATAGATAGATAGATAGATAGATAGATAGATAGATAGATAGGTAGGTAGGTAGGTAGGTAGGTAGACAGACAGACAGACAGACAGACAGACAGACAGACAGACAGACAGACAGACAGA
>BLBF01000055.1:8729353-8761634 GCA_015471245.1 Laticauda colubrina | reverse complement strand
AGACAGACAGACAGACAGACAGACAGACAGACAGACAGACAGACAGACAGACAGATAGATAATCATACACAAATAAATATCATACACATACAAAGACACACTCCGAGATTGTTCCCTCCATTTCTGTTTCTCTTTTTTTACACAAAAAAACCTCTTACTTTGTTAAAGAAAGAAAGGAATAGCATAGGGAAACTGCATTACTGCTGTTCAAACACATGTGATAGAAAGAATTTACAGCTATTTTTAATTCACTTGAATAGTAGGAGAGCAGATTTCAGAAGAAAGGGAAGCAAATCCTGCCTAAATCTGCCAGATTGTGCCCTGTGTAGGTTTCCCCTACAGAGAGAACAATCTTCCAACCTTCTAGATATTTTTGTGCATTCATTCCTGATAGGGGAATTGTAGTTGTAGCAGGGGTGGGATTCAAAAAAATTTACTTCCAGTTCTGTGGGCATGACTTGGTGAGTGTGGCTTGGTGGGCGTGGCAGGGGAAGGATACTGCAAAATCTCCATTCCCTCTCCACCCTACTAACCTGCTTTCCAGCTCTGTTCTCCTGTGCAGGGCAACAAAAGAAGACCCAACCAATCAGCTGGGACTCAATGGGAGGCAGAGAATAGATGGGGGCAGGGCCAGTCAGAGGTGGTATTTGCCGGTTCTTCGAACTACTCAAAATTTCTGCTACTGGTTCTCCAGAACTGGTTAGAACCTGCTGAATCCCACCTCTGAGTTGTAGTCCTGAAAGACACCAAGATGGGAAAGACCACTGTATAATTTCCTTAAAACACCAAAGGTGACTGCAGAGGCCATCAAAAGGTTAATATGGCAGCTCTTAGCAGGTGAGCAGTGTTTTGTTCAGAAAACACACGAGGTAGACCGGGTTCCAACAACAAATACTTTATTCTTCAACTAGTTAGTAAATAGGAACACTTGGCTGAAGCCAAGGCCAGCCTTTTATACAGGCTGGCTTGCCTGCTTGCAGCCAATGGCAGTTGTTTAGATTTGCCGCCTTTTAGCAGCTCTTTGGATTGGTTCCTAGTGAACCAATCCAATGTTCATTTTATTGACCAATCAGGTTTGTAGATTTGGAGTCACCCACTTTACATATAGAACACCCCTCCTCCCTTAGTTCAGTCCTACGTGGTGACGTAGTCTCGCAGGTAGGCGGGGCTTTTCCGGACTCGACTTGACTTGCGCGGTTCATTCTTAGTGCAGACTTCGACCGGTTCGGATGGGGCTGCTGTGTCGTCCGTCCTTCTCCCTGGAACCGTCTGGAAGGGTGAGTCAGCCATTTTACCGCCGCCTGAGTTTCTTAGGCTGACGGTTTTGCCGCTCCCTCCCGTTTTCTCTGGGCAGGTCGAGCTGGCTTGGCTGGCCCCTTCCGATGGGCTCTTCACGCAAGTCTCTCCAAACAGTGAGTCTTTTATTTGCTCTTTTTGTTCGTATGTTTCATTGGGTTTGGTTTTAAACAGTTCTTTATTTATTTCTCGCCTTTCCCCCCCCACCTTGGTTTGCAATTCGCCGGTTTTTTCGGTGAATGTTTGTAAGTCTGTGGTTCTCTCTATAATTCGAGATCGAAGCTGGTCTATGTGCCGCTTCCATTCCCTGCCATCGTCTAATTTTAATCGGTAGGATTTGGGGCCTGTAATTTGGATAATCTGTCCTGGTAGCCATACCGGGTCCCCGGTGAAGTTTTTAGCGTATACCAAATCGCCTATTTCGAATTGTCTGAACCGTGTAGAGGAGTCAGGGGGGTTTTCTGGGGTAAAATTTGGGTGTAACCTATCAAGGTGAGATCTTAATTTTCGCCCCATAAGTAATTCTGCTGGGGACTTATTGGTTATGGTACTGGGCATTATGTGCTGGAGTGTGAGCAAACGGTTTACTTTCTGTTGGACATCTCCAGCGTCCATTCGTTCCAAACCTTCTTTAGTAAACCGGACCATTCTCTCAGCCCTGCCGTTCGCAGCCGGGTGAGCCGGCGCGGTTAGGGCATGTCTTATACCTAGGGAGGCTAGGTATTGCTCAAATGGTATGCTGGTTAGCTGTGGCCCGTTATCTGAGACAAGAACGTCCGGTATGCCATGGGTGGCAAAAAGGTTGTCCAGCTTTTTAATTACAGTTTCTGTTGTCGTTGATGGCATAACTTTTACTTCAAGCCAATTTGAATAGGCATCAACGACAATCAGAAAGGTATGCCCCTTGGTAGGACCCGTGAAATCAATGTGTATTCTTGACCAAGGTCCCCGAGGGGTTTCCCAGTCCTTAACGGGTGCTTTTGGTGGGGATGGTCTAATTGCCTGGCATTTGTGGCATGAGCTTACCCAATACTCTATGTCCTTATCAATACCCGGCCACCAAACATAACTTCTGGCAAGGCTTTTCATCTTAACCATTCCCGGGTGCCCTTCATGTAACAACTTAAGTACCCTGGGCTGTAATTTGGCAGGGATTACTACCTGATCACCCCACAACAAACACCCCTTTTGGATTGAAAGTTCAGTCTGTCTGGAGCGGAAAGGTTTAAAGTTTTCAGTTTTTTGATTCTCCAGCCAGCCTTTACCTACCCAGCTAAGAACGCGGGCAGTCAATGAGTCTTTCGCGGTGGCTCTGGCGACATCATATGCTGATATGGGTAGATCGGGGCAAGTCTCGATTTGTAGCGTTGTCATCGCTGGTGCCGGGTCTTCGTCGGTTGCTGGTAAGGGTGCTCTGCTCAAAGCGTCCGCATGGGAAATTTGTTTCCCTGGCCGATGTGTCAGAGTGTAGAAATAAGCTGCTAGGAACTCTGACCATCTCGTCATTCTTGGGGACAGTATATTAGGTGTTGGCTTGTTTCCCGCCAAAATCCCCATTAGCGGTTTGTGGTCCATTATGATTTGAAAAGTCCGCCCATATAAGTATTCGTGGAAGCGTTTTACTCCAGCGACAATTGCTAGAGCTTCCTTGTCCAATTGGCTGTAATTCCGCTCGGTTTTTGATAGAGTCCTAGAGTAATATGCGACGGGTGCTTCTCTGCCATCAGGTAGTTGGTGGCTCAGGATGGCACCTACTCCATATGGTGAGGCGTCGCAGGTCACTGTTAATGGCAGAGTGTTGCTAAATTGGATGAGAACGTTTGTTGATGTTAGCAAGCTTTTAATATTTTGGAAGGCTTTTTTTTCTTTGTAACCCCAAGTCCAAGTTGCCTTTTTGTCTAGCAGACGGTGTAACGGTTCTGCTATAGTGGCTTTGTTTGGCAGGAACACGTTATAAAAATTAATTAATCCAAAGAATGCTTGTAGTTCGGTTTTATTTCTTGGTTCAGGAGCGTCTTTGATTGCTTTAACTTTTTTGTCTGTGGGGTGGATACCCTCTCCGTCTATTGAGTAGCCCAGGAATTCGACGCTGTTCTTAATTAAACAGCACTTTTCTCTATTTACCTTGAGGCCAGATTCCCTAAACTTAGTTAATACTTCTTTGAGTCTGTTCCTTAATTGAGTTTCATCTCTGGCCGAGATTAGGACATCGTCAAAATAGGGAACGACTCCTTGTATGCCATTTAGAAGGCGTTCCATCAGACTCTGGAAGACGCCAGGGGCCACGCTTACTCCAAATTGGAGCCGGTGACATTTGAATGCGCCCTTATGGGTGACTATAGTCTGTGCTTCTGCTGTTTCTGGGTCCACTGGGAGTTGTTGATAGGCTTGTGCCAAGTCGAGTTTGGCGAAAACTTTGCCTTTTCCCAGGGAATGAAGCAAATGCTGGACTACTGGCACCGGGTATGCGCTTGGTTGTAATGCGTGGTTCAGGGTAGCCTTATAGTCACCACAGATTCTGATGGACCCGTCAGGTTTAATGGGTGTGACAATAGGCGTTTCCCACTTGGCATGGTCCACAGGTTCTAACACCCCTTGGGCTATTAATTTGTCCAGCTGTTCCTCTATTTTTGCCTTTAGTGCAAAAGGAACTCGCCTGGCTTTTATTCTTCGTGGGGCTATTTGGGGGTTTAGATTGAAAGAAATGGGATTTCCCCGATACTTGCCAAGTGAGCCGTCAAAAACGTCCTGGAATTCTCGGATGAGGTCGTCTTCCCAGCCGGTTGTAGTCACTCGATCGACCCCGGTCATCCCGATGCCCAATGGCGCGAACCATTCGATGCCCAGGAGGCTTGGTCTGTCTTGGTCGACTATGGTTAGCGGAAGCACCTTGACGTGATGTTTGTAGGCGACTCGGAATTGTCCCATGCCTACCACAGGGATTTGGTTTCCCTGATAGTCCTTGAGGGTTAGGTGCTGCTTCTTCAATTCTTTGGGTTTGATACCTGGGACTAGCTGTTTTATTGTGTCCCACGATACCATGGAGAGGAAGGACCCCGAGTCCACTTCCATCTTGCAGTGTTTTCCTTCGATTTTCACGATGACTTTAATTTTTTTTCCACTTTCCGTCTGAGCGCTCTGTATAATGACAGTTTGGTGTGTATTGGCTCGCTTCTCTTGTTGCCACTTTCTCTCGGCTCGTTTAGGCTCGGCTCGTGTTGGGGAATTTCTGTGTCTTGTTGGGCTGTAGTATTTTTTGTTCCTGCAGACCTTCTCGATGTGCCCTCGTTTTTTGCAATGCCGGCAGATGGCATCGAGAAATCTGCATTCGGCTCGGGGATGGTTTCCTCCGCAGCCAGCGCATTCCCGCCAATTTCTCCTTTTGCGCTCTTTTTTGTTCATGAGCAAACGGTGGACCTCGTCGTCCTCTTCGCTCGATTCAATTGTTTCGCCCGACTCTTCGTAGTGGGTTGTGGTGGCAGGGTGCTTTCTGTCTTTGGTTGGTGTTTCTTCACTGTGTGTGTTCATCTTTTTAATGGCTACGGCAGATTTTTTCGCAGCTTCAGCGGCTGTGGCTTCCGCGATGGCTTCGGTAACAGTGATGTTGGGCTTGTTGAGCAATTTACTCTGTGCGGTCGAGTCTCTCAGGCCCAGCACCACGCGATCCCTCATTGCCTCGTCTATGTTCAAAAATTCACACTCACCCCCTATTTGTCTGAGGGCAGCGATGAAATCGGCGACGGTCTCTCCCTCTCTCTGGTCTCTGCGGTAAAATTAGTGTCGCTTTATTAAGTTAGACACCATCGGAGCGTAGTGTGCTTTGAGGAGTCTTTGCAATTCTGTCCACGTTAGTTGTTTAACGTCCCGGGGCTTCGCAAGGGCCTTTGCCATCTTAAAAACTGTTGGCCCGCAGTGCGTCAGGAACACAGCTCTCTTGCGTTGCTCTGAAATGCCTTCCATTTCATTGCTCTCCAAATACATTTGGAAGCGATCAGCATAGGAATCCCAATCCTCTTCGTTGGGATTGAAGGGTGCGGGCGGTGCGTTGTTTCCAGACATCTTGGTTGTAATCTGGACTTCTTATCACTGCGTGCAGGTTTTTTCCATTCAGGACGATCCCATCCTCGTCGCCAGTGTTTTGTTCGGAAAACACACGAGGTAGACCGGGTTCCAACAACAAATACTTTATTTTAAACTAGTCAGTAAATAGGAAGACTTGGCTGAAGCCGGGGCCAGCCTTTTATACAGGCTGGCTTGCCTGCTTGCAGCCAATGGCAGTTGTTTAGATTTGCCGCCTTTTTGGCAGCTCTTTGGATTGGTTCCTAGTGAACCAATCCAGTGTTCATTTTATTAACCAATCAGGTTTGTAGATTTGGAGTCACCCACTTTACATATAGAACAAGCAGAGTTTTGTTCTCTATTTTACACACGTCGACTGTAAAACGCAAAGCATGTAGTAATGCTTCAATCACATCATAATATTTGCTGCTCCTGGTTTTTCCAAAACTCCTCCGCAGGATGCCCCTACGTATTTTGTTTTTTTTATTTATTTTTATAATAGATGCTTTTTTTATCCCATCTTTATTGTTTTTTATATAAATAACTCAAAGGATGGCCACCTGATCATTTGCCAAGCTCTCGGATTTTGATCACATGACCGTTGGGGACCTTGCAACAATTGTAAGCATGAGGAAACGTCGTAAATCACTTTTTTCAGTGCTGTTGTGGCTTCCAGCAATCACTAAAGGAATGGCTGTAAGCAGAAGTGGTATTCAGTAGGTTCTGACCAGTTCTGGAGAACCGGTAGCGGAAATTTTGAGTAGTCTGGAGAACTGGAAAATACTATCTCTGACTGGAGATTTTGCCACACCCACCAAGCCATGCCCACAGAATCAGTCATAAAAATTTTTGAAACCCAACCAGTGGTTGTAAGTCAAGAAGTACCTGTAGTTCATCCATTTTGAGTAATTTAACATTGATCCTTACAGCCTTGTTGCATACTGTCTAGTATCTTTCTAACAATATTTGCACAACTTAAAATGCCTCCATTCTTTTCTCCATCTTTAGTAACAATTCTTCCAAAGTAGAACGCACCAAAGTGTTTTGCTTTTCATCATTTCTGCATAACATAGTGAAATATAGTGTTCCTGTTCTATAAACCTTTAAAACTATATACATTAATATATATATATATATTTAATGTTTGTTGTTTGCTTCTTTTTGCTTGATTTTTCTGTTCTCTTTTGTTAAATAAAGGCCAAATTAAATAAAGATCACATAATTGTTTGTTGTTAATTCCATTTTCCAGACATAACTTAGTATTGAATGCATTAATCTTTAGATTCATTCTATTTATTGCCTTATGCAATGAATCTAATCTTGATTTCACATTATTTGGGTTCTCGGCCAATAATAAGGCATCATCTGCATAAAATAATATATATGCCTTCTTCTACCAACTTATCTCTATTATTACCAGCATCACTTCTTATCCAATTATCCACAAATACTTTAAAAAACAACCAAAGGAACATAACTTCTCATTTTATTCTTTACACTGTGCTGAACCACTTACTAACCATTTCATTTATTCTCACATGTACTTTCTTTCCTTTTTGTATCATCACTGCAGTGTATAGCAAACAACTTTCAATTCCAAATTAGGGTTTGGCCAGGAAGGAACAGGCTAAGGTGGACCTGAAGCAAAATCAAGTTGCAGTTTGTTCGTTCGAGAAACAGCTTTGTCTTGTGGTTAAGACCTCAAGCTAGGAAGCAAGAGACTGTGAGTTCTAGTACCACCTCAGCCATGAAAGCCAGCTGGGCCAAATTGGCTTTGGGCCAATTACCAGGAGACGGTGAGTTCTAGTCACACCTTGAAAGAGAATTGAATGACTTTGGGCCAATCACCAGTGAGTTTTAGTCCTGCCTTAGTCATGAAAGCCAGCTGGTTGACTTTGAACCAATCATCAAAAGATTGTGAGTTCTAGTCCCACCTTAGATATGAAAGCTACCATGTTTCTCACAAAATAAGTCCAAGCCTTATTTTTTTTTTTGACCCCCCAAAAAACAGCTAGGCCGTCTTTTCGGGGGTGACTTAATTCCCCCCCCCTTGCATCCTCGGGCAGGCGGGCGGCAATGGCTTGGATGTTGACCTCGGCATTGGTGGGGCACTTCGTATCGGGAAACCTTCCGCCACCATTGCTTTCCTTTCTCCCCATGCTTCCGCGGTGTTTAGAGCAACGCCACGGCATTTAGCGCAGTCACGCGCGGCCAGCCAGGGCTCCTCCCTGCAACTGGAGTCCGATGGGGACACTCGGCTTCAGGCGCTCCTGTCGCTGCCTTCCCTTCACCTTCAAAGGCAAAGCCAATTCTTTTAAAAACAATGCCCTACTACCAGTATGACAAAGACTCCCCTGCCCAAGAGGGCAGCACAACGCCATGTGGGGAGGTGAATTTCCCAGGGCTGCAGCGCAGGATCAGCCCACCCCGGGAGAAGCACCCAGCCGCCATCCCTGCCTGGCACCGTGCAGCACGCCAAGAGCTTCACCTGTGGTGGCAGCATACTGACAGGTGGGCCCTTCTGCCCGGCTGCGGAGCTCTCGCCAAGGCAGTGAGCGCCTCCCCACTGGACCCTCCACTCATCCCACCAGAGCCATGCAGGCTGGGCAGAGCTGGGAAAGCGAATTGCAGGTGCGCACCTGCCTGCCAAGCAAAAGAGCCCAGCCAAGCTTGGCATCCTTCCCAAGTCCCTCCAGCCCAAACCCAAAGGAGCCACTGGGAGAGGCCACCCGAGGCAGTGATAGTGACCACCCATCCATGGATAGGGAGGCAAGGCAACAGCCTGCACTGCGTCCTCCTCCGAGCTGAGCCCCGCCGAGTGAATGCCTCTGCCTGATACCCATGCCGCTGCAGCGTTTGGAGCTGACAGCACATTTGGAGATGCATGGGGATGGGGACAGGCTAGGCGAGGCATGGAAAGGACGGGTGGCTTCAGGCTGTCTCTGCCAGACCCGCTGACCAGAGAAGCAGCGCTGCTGTCGCCTCGCCTCCCTGTCCGCAGATGGGTAGGTGCTATCATTGCCTCAGGCAGCCTCTCCCAGTGGCCCCTTCAGGTTCGGGCTTTGAGGGACTTGGGAAGGAAGCCAAGCTTGGGTCGGCCCGGCTCTTTCGGTTGGTAGGTGGGTGCGCACCCGCGGCTCACTTTCCCAGCTCTGCCCAACACGCACGACTCTGGCAGGATGAGCGAAGGGTCCAGCAGGGAAGCGCTCACTGCCTTGGCAAGAGCTCCGCCACCGGGCAGGAGGGCCCACCTGTCAGCTGCACCGGGCAGGAGGGCCCACCTGTCAGCTGCACTGGGCACCCCAGGTGAAGCTCTTGGCGCTCTGCCCAGCGTCAGGCAGGGATGGCAGCTGGGCACTTCTCCCAGGGTGGGCTGATCCTGCGCTGCGGCCCCAGGAGATTCGCCTCCCCACATGGGGTTGGGCTGCCCTCTCGGGCAGGGGAGTCTTTGTCGTACTGGTAGTAGGGCGTTGTTTTTAAAAGAATTGGCTTTGCCTTCAAAGGTGAAGGGAAGGCAGTGACAGGAGCGCCTGAAGCCGAGTGTCTCCGCCGGGCTTTGGTTGCAGGAAGGAGCCCTGGCTGGCTGCATGTGGCTGCACCAAATGCTGGCAGCACGGGGAGAAGGGAAAGCAATGGTGGCGGAAGGTTTCCTGATACGAAGTGCCCCACCAACGCCGAAGTTGACGCAGGCAGCACCATATCCAGGTATACAACAAAAGTACTTCCTAACGGCCAGCCCCCCCCCCATTTTCCCCCATTTCGCATGTTTAATATAGGCCTTAATTTGGGGGGAGGGGCTTAATTTGATTTTATGCCTATAAAGCATGCTGGGACTTCCTATTGGGGGAGGCTGTATTGTTGGAGAAACATGGTAACTGGATGACTTTGGGCCAGTCACCAGGAGACTGTGAGTTTTAGTACCATCTTAGCCATGAAAGCCACCTGTGTGATTTTGGGCCAATTACCAGGAGACTGTGAGTTCTAGTCCCACCTTAGACATGAATGCCAATTAAGTGACTTTGGGCCAGTCACCACTAGATGGTGAATTCTCCTCCTGCCTTAGGCATGAAAGCCAGCTGGGTGACTTTGGACCAATCATCAGGAGACTGTGACTTCTAGTCCCGCTTCAGGCATGAAAGCTGCCTGGTTAACTTTGAGCCAAACACTAGGAGGCTGTGAGTTTTAATCCTGCCTTAGGCATGAAAGCCAGCTGGATGACTTTGGCCAGGTGTTTTTTGTCAGCCCAACCTACCTCACAGAATTGTTGCTGTGGGGAACATAGGAGGAAGGAGTATTAGATGTGTTCACTGCCTCGAGTCCTCTATAAAGTAATAAAGCAAGATGGGATTAAAAAAAAATCTGATAATAAAAATAAATGGAAACCCTGTCCCTTTTTGTATGCTGCCCTGCTTTTGTATTTTTTAACACCATGCAATATTGTCACACGTTATCCCCATTTTTCTCCAAAGCAAGCAGGGCTAAGGAACAAACAACTACTTCCAGGTCTGTTTTGTGGTTGAGGCTTATTAAGGGAAAGAGTTTTGTTTCCCTGCAAAGTTCTTTGGAATCCCTTCTAGCCTGAATTGGAACTTACTTGGAAAAGAAGGAAAGCCTTGCAGAAGAAAGGAAAAGCATACATTTTTTAAGAGTTAGAAGATCCACAGTCAGGATGAAAATTGCAAGCTTTTATATCAAATCTGGCCAGCACAAAGAAACCCCGCCAATGCATACATACAAAATGGCTACTCAAAAGACCTCAAAAGGAAATGCTATTGTGTGTACATGCAAGAGAACCAAGGCTTCCTGGAATCAAACTCCTTTCCCTGCCATCCTTCTTTGTCAGTTTCCAAACAGACATCTCTGTCTCTCCCTTTCTTTAATGAAAAGCACTGTAGCAAATATTGTGTCCCTTTTTTGTGTGTTGTTGTTGTTTGCATGTTGGGTTTTTGTTTTAAAAAAATAAAAGAAGATAAAAAGAAACCGAGGAGTCAAATGGGCAAGTAGCTTAATCTTTGCAGTTGAAAGCCTGTTGGACGAGGATGTGAAGAAAAAGAACAAGAAAATAATAATGCCGAAGCAATGAAATTTAATTACCAAAACTCAGCGTGAGTTATAACTAGCTGCTTGTTCCTGCTTTTAGAACATGCTCACCGTTGAAAAACATAAGATCGGGAGGGAACATTACAAAACATTACTGGTATTATTCAAATCAGATGCAAGACTTGAGAAGAAAGGCACGGAGGTTTAAATTTTAAATATTGGCAGGGGGTGAAAGGAAGTAGGGATTATGTGGACAATGGGAAAGACATTAAAGAGGGCTGAGGAGAAGCGGGGAGCTCAGCCACCCACAGAAGGAGAGTGTGCTGGCAGGTTCTGTGTGTGCCAAGAAGAACTTTGTGTATCTGCTTAGGGTCCAAAACAATTTCCACAATGTGAAAGTTCTCACATCAGAAGAAAGGAAGGAAAGAAGGAAAGAAGCAGTGGGATGGAGAGAAGGAAGGAGGGAGGGAGGAAGGAAGCAGAAGGAGAATGGAAGGGAGGGAGGGGAGGAAGGGAGGGAGGGAGGGAGGGAGGGAGGGAGGGAGGCCCAGTAAACTTACAGATGAAAGAGGCTCTCTATGGTTGAACAACACTAAATAAATTCCTCAGATGTAATTCCATGCATTACTGTTGGTTCTTGGGACCTGACTTGTCCCCCTGTTCATTCATGAGGCTATGAAAATTTGAGAACCTTTAAACACCCAGGTAATAATACATATACGTTTCCTGGGCTGAGTGTCTGTAGAAGTACATTTCCTATCTGCTTTGGAATAAGGCTGCCAAACAAATATAATTTCAATACATTGCAAGAACTGTAACAGCCACTAAATAGAACAGACAGGCAGAAGTCTAGCAGAGCGCATCCGTGAATGCCAGCTCACAATCAGAAGGATGAATACTCCTTAATCTCACAATACCTGGACAGACTTAAACATCATTTCAAGAAGGAAACTGAGTATCCTAAACTAAGCAAATTCGAAAAATGCTAGGGAATTCCTGGAAGCTTGATATTCAGACAAATCAGCCATCAATAGACATTTAGAAATAATGCACATCTGCACCTTATTCAGAAGAGATAATACAAGGGCTAAGAAGCAGAGAACATCCTCCAAGAACATGCAGATAAGTGGGGATTAACACCAGAAAAACAATCAAGCAGAAAACAAAACTCTAATCAAGAAACTACCAAGGAGAACATTATACCCCCATCGATACTGGCAGGGCAAGCCACTACATATAAACACAGAGCAAACCCCTCTCCATTTTTTTGCACTGATGATGTTACCTATTCAGATAATGAAACTTCTGCAAGTAAACACCCAAGTTTAGAGAGCCCCAAAGGCTCCACAGAAATTGTTTTAAAATGTTCTTACAGTTCTGGAGTTGGGAACTTGATATATAGTTATAGTGAATGGGACAACTCACCACAGCCAATTCGTCACTTTTCATTTTTGTCATTCACATTTTGTTTTGTTCCTCCTTTGGCATCCTTTCTTTAATGATTCTGTAGGATTATTTCTTCAATATTTACATAACTCTTGTCCTGTGCAGAGTTATCCAGTGGACAGTCGACCGTGGCAACTTATCCCACTGTGATTTGGCATTGGCAAGTTGGCTGCGGTGAATTGGCCATGGCAAGTTGACCATGGCGAGTTGGCCATGGCAAATTGGCTGCAGTGAGTTTGTTGCAGACCCATTCAGTTGTATGGGTCTCAGGTCTGGTCCCAACTGCAAGATGTTTCATTTTAACATGTTTTCATTATGGTATCGTTTTACTGTGTATTTGTTATTTTTAACTCTTGTTAGCAACTTGAGCTGCTTGCCAAGGGTCAGCCATACAAATTGAACAAGGAAAGAAACAAATAAAATAGATGATACTCTATATATTGCATAGGTCTTGACATATAAGAGAGAGTCCAAGGTCACTATAATAAATGGGAAGGCAAGGAACAAGAACCAAAACAATTTGCAATATTCATAAGCATCCTTTTATTAGATATAGGTAGCCGTCAACTTTCAAGCATTAGTAAAGGCTAGGTCCCACTGGCCGATGGACGCAAAACGTATGCATAAAGTACACAGCGAATGAGCAAAATTTCAGGGGTGGCTCCATCCGTTGTCATCCGCTCCAAAAAGTGGCAAAAATTTGCAGGAACAGAACGGAAAAGAAAGGAAAAGAACGGACACGGGTAGTATGTAGCGGGGATGTTAAACGGATGTTCATAGGAAGCCTAGCGGATGTATATCGGATGCAAACTGTTCACTGCACATCCTTTCTATTTCCGTGCTACTAATGCTGTGTAGACGTTCCGTGTACCTTTTGTTTCCTCCCTCTTTCCATTTTCAGCTGCAGCGGATGTGAGTTGAGGGGATGCCCAGAGTATGCAGAGTGGACACAGTGGACATTTAACGGATGATAAACGGACATAGAATGGACATGCCCATATATGTTGCGGATGTACATCGTACGCGGCGGAAAGTTCATCCGTTCACAAAGTTTTGTGCAGCTCAAAACTTCTTGTGCGGATGAAATCTCAGTGGACGGATGCTCGACGGATAGAGCGTATGAAACACGTATGCAATGAGCATACAATGGATGCATAGCGTTTTCCAATGGATGGCAAGCTTTTTTTAACATTTTACATCCTCTTTGTATCTGTAAGTGCAGTGGGACAGGGCCTTAACATTAGTTGCTACATGTTTCGGTTCTCCATTCATGTCACATCCTTAGAAATGGGTTTACTGGGAAACCCAAGGCAGAGAGCATATTGATCTCATCTAGGTCAGTGTGATTTGAAAGAGGAGGGAGGAGGCCTAAAATGGAGGAATCAGCAATGGTTGGCTGGGGAATTCTGGGAGTTGAAGTCCACTCATCTTAAAATCACTAAAGTTGAGAACCACTGGCCTAGACCATCGTCTTCTACTTCTCCCATCAGTTGCTCTACAGCTTCTACAGGTTGTCCTCAACTTACAACCGTTCATTTAGTGACTATTCGAGTTACAACAGCACTGCTTGTCCGCTTTTCACACTTACAATTGTTGCAGCATCTTTGTGGTCACGTGATCCAAATTCAGATGATTGGTAACTGCAACAAACAAATGCTCTGTCTTACATATTGGCAAAAAAAAATAATCAGAAAATAAAATACAAGCTGAATAATCAAGACCTTGTTGATGACACCAACGATGTCAAGGACCTTGCGTACTCAACTCTAATGATCTAAGTGCGAGAGCCAATTGTAACTACATAGCCAAAAAGGCATTAAGAGTTGTTAATCTAATCCTGTGTAGCTTCTTCTCTAGTAATATCACATTATTAATAAGAGCATACAAAATATTTGCTAGACCTATACTTGAATAGAGCTCATCAGTCTGGAACCCATATCATGTATCTGATATTAACACAATCGAAAAAGTCCAGAAATATTTCACAAGAAGAGTTCTCCACTCCTCTACTCATTGCAGAATACCTTATACCACCAGACTTGAAATTCTAGACCTAGACAACCTAGAACTATGCCACCTTCGGTCCGATCTAAGTATAGTACATAAAATTATCTACTGCAATGTCCTACCTGTCAATGAATACTTCAGCTTCAACCACAACAATACAAGAGCACACAATAGATACAAACTCAAGGTAAACTGCACCAAACTTGATTGCAGAAAATATGACTTCAGCAACAGAGTGGGCAATGTCTGGAACTCACAACTTGACTCTGTGGTTTCTTCCCCAAACCCCAAAAACTTTAATCTTAGACTGTCTACTATTGACTACACTCCTTTCCTAAGAGGTCTGTAGGGGGTGTGCATAAGCGTACAACATGCCTACCGTCCCTGTCCTAATGTTTCTTTTTTTATTTGTATCCATTTCATGTATTTATAACCATGTTTATACTTATACCTGATATCTAATACTTGCTTGACAAATAAATAAATAAATAAAAATAAATAAATTTATTTATGACAGTTGCAGTGTCCCAGAGCATCATGTGATCACCATTGATAACTTTCCCAGCTGGCTTCCAACAAGCAAAATCAATGGAGGAAGCCAGATTCACTTAACAACCCTCATGGTTCACTTAGCCATGGTAGTGATTCGGTTAATTTTTTTGTTAAAAAAAAAAAAAAAGGTTGTAAAATGGGTCACAATTCACTTAACAATGGCCTCGCTTAGCAACAGAAATTGTGGACCCCATTGAGGTCATATTCAAGAGTGTAGTTCTGGACTCACAATTGTAACTGAGCCCAGAATACTCAGGTTATTAAAAATGCCATCATATGATCATGATTGATTTTATGACCGTGTTTGCAGGGGTTGTTAAGCAAATATAGTAGTTGTCAACTCATAAAATATTTCTATGGTCTTTTTATAGTTGCCAACAGAAAGGGAGGGGGGAAGCAGTGCAGCAGCTTGCAAAACCGAAAGTGCATTCCATAAATGTTGTCAAAGATAGTAACTAGGTGACTGAAGCTTCTGCCATGCAAAATTCTAACTGGAGAGCATGACTGATGACTCTTGGCTAAGGATGTGTCCCAATGGAGAATAGGAATTATGATACACCCAGGGTCAAGGGTGACAATGAATGATGTGTCTCAGAGTCAGCTACACCCAGGCAGTGCCGGCATGTTAACTCCCAATAAATCCTTTTTAAGTTTTGGAAGTTTGGCTTGAGACTCATGATTTAAATGGGGGTAACTGCCGGAATCCTGACAGTAGTTGTTCAATGAATGCCCTAGTCATTAAGTGAATGATGCAACCTTAACTCTAACCCTAACCCATTGGCATTTTTTTTCTCCCTTTGCTGGAAACCATCATCAATCCCACTTGCATGACGGTGGGTCACAGCAAACAGTCATAAATGCCGGCCAGTTGCTGAACATACACAGCAGGTTAATATGACTGCGTAGGAGCCTGGCTGTCGTAACTTTGATCTGTCATAAGCCAACGACTACCTATCATTCAGAGATGGTATTCAGCAGGTTCTGACCAATTCTGGAGAACCAGTAATGGAAATTTTGAGTAGTTTGGAGAACCGGCAAATATCACCTCTGACTAGCCCCAGCCCCATCTATTCTCTGCTCCCCAAGTCTCAGCTGATAGGCTGGGTCTTCTTTGGTTGCCCTGCACAGGAGAACAGAGCTGGAAAGTAGGTTAGTGGGGTGGGTAGGGAATGAGATTTTGCAGTATCCTTCCCCTTCCACACCCACCAAGCTACGCCCACAGAACCAGTAGTAAAAATGTTTGAATCCCGCCACTGCTACCATTGTTTTTACATGATCTCTTTCATTTTTTTTTAAACCCTAAATGTTTACCTAAATGGGTACTTTCTGGCAAATATAACGTTAATATTTTTTTTTAATTCAATGATGGGTCTCCTTGCTAACAATATTTCTTGGGAGGGTTTTCCCAGCCTTGTTATCAAGGGAAATATTTCCCCCACCCGCCCACTCTGCCCAACGGCTGTCTCATTAACCTACCCTTGTATGATAAAACTGCACATATCTTTTTGGATGGTGACCAGTTTGAAATTAGAATTATGACTTCACGTGCTGGGCTGCCAGTATGAAACTGGTGGCAGCTGAGAATATCCCTTTAAAAATAACATGTTTCTCCACTGATTTACTTCTAGAGGAACTTGGTTCTTCTGACATTATTCCTTTTACCAGGCAAACAGAACATGCTGGCAGCACATTCTTTATAATGATGCCCCGAATGTGTGAGTAGAGGTTGCTATTCTGGGATTCGCTTGTTCTGCTATTTTGAGAGTGTCAACAGACACATGAATGGGGGTATAACCTTCTCAACACTCCTTTTTGGGGTTTTCAAGTAAGCATTAACAAAGCCCTACATCAAAGGCTCTTAAGCCTCTTAAATTTAATGGTTAGGAGATGAAATCACTTGTCCTTTTATGGATCACTAGCAATCGTGGCAAGAAAAGTCATAAAACAGGTCAAAACTCACTTAACAGCTGTCTTGCTTAGCAAAGGAAACCTTGGCCTATTTTATTTTATTTATTTATTTTATTTTGTCAAGCGATTATAAGATAACAGGTATAAGTATAAACATAGTTATGAATACATGAAATGGGTACATATAAGAAAAATAACAAGATGGTAGGCACGTTGGTGTGCTTATGCATGCCCCCTACAGATCTCTAAGGACAGGGGTGAGGTCAATAGTAGACAGTCTCGGATTAAAGTTGTTGGGGTTTGGGGAAGAAACCACAGAGTCAGGTAGTGAGTTCCAGACATTGCCCACTCTGTTGCTGAAGTCGTATTTTCTGCAATCAAGTTTGGTGCAGTTTACCTTGAGTTTGTATCTATTGTGTGCTCTTGTATTGTTGTGGTTGAAGCTGAAGTATTCATTGCCAGGTAGGACATTGCAGTAGATAATTTTATGACCGGACCGAAGGCGGCATAGTTCTAGGTTGTATTGGTCTAGAATTTCAAGTCTAGTGGCATAAGGTATTCTGCAATGAGTAGGGGAGTGGAGAATTCTTGTGAAATTGTGGTCATAATTTGAAGCCTAGCTATATACTGTATACTTCAACTACAAGAATTCCTGAGCCAGCAAGGAATTCTCAGGAGCTCAGGAATTCTGGGAGTTGAAGTCCACAAGTCATAGGAGGGACATGGTTCCCCACCCCTGGAGTAGAGGTACACCAGCCATAGTCTCCAACCATCCATTCAACAGGAGTCATGAGTTCAACCTCAAGTCATGGATCTGTTCCTCAGAGACACGTCTTTGAAGGCACCCCAAAACCAGCAGAGAACCTTTAATTAATTAGTTAACTTATTTATGTACTTACTTACTTATATCCCACCATTGTTATCGTAAAAGATGACTCAAGGTAGTGAACATACCAGAGGTGGTATTCAGCAGGTTCCGGAGAATCAGTAATGGAAATTTTGAGTAGTTCAGAGAACCGGTAAATCCCACCTCGGACTGGAGATTTTACAGTATCCTTCCCCTGCCATGCCCACCAAGCCATGCCCATAGAACCGGTAGTAAAAAAAATTGAATCCCACCACTGGAACATACCCAACACACCTTCCTCCTGCTATTTTCCCCATAACAACAATAATGTGAGATAAGTTGGGTTAAGAAAGAATGGCTGGCCAGCCTCACTTTCCAGATAAGTTTGTACAGGGGTACCTCGGCAGTGGTGGGCTTCAAAAAAAATTACTACCAGTTCTGTGGGCGTGCTTGGTGGGAATGGCAGGGGAAGAATATTGCAAAATCTCCATTCCCTCCTCACTCCTGGGGGAAGGTTACAGTAAAATTGCCATTCTCTCCCCACCCCACTAACCTGCTTTCCAGCTCCTTTCTCCTGTGCAGGGCAACAAAAGAAGGCCCAGCTGATCAGCTGAAACTCAGGAGGCAGAGAATAGATGGGAGAGGGGCCAGTCAGAGTTTGTATTTGCCAGTTCTCCAAACTACTCAACATTTCCACTACCGGTTCTCCAGAACTAGTCAGAACTTGCTGAATACCACCTCTGTACCTCAGTAGTCATCACTAATTGGTTCCAGGAAGCATGATGAATACCAAAAACTATGAATATCAAAGAAATTTTTCCCATAAGGAATAATGTAGTGAGTTACAAGGCAGCTGACACCAATAAGTTCTAGCTTGTATCGAGTATCAAACAAATGAGGAGTGCTGGAACAAAATTTTCCTGTCAAAATGCACTGAGTCACAAATTCAATGAGTTTCAAAATAATTGAGAACCAAGGTACTACTGCTCTGAGAGAGAAATTTGAGTCTACATACTCTCCCTGTACTATCCTTGGAATTGAACTGGGTATAAAGATGTCCATGCGTGTTTCTTGACAACAATGTAGTAATAGTTTGTCATTGCCTTTTTTCATTTTTTTTTTACCTGCAACAGTCTTAACAGTGAGAACTGGTGATAATTCACATTCTTCAGGGCCATTGCAACTTTGAATGGCCATTAAAAAAATAATAGTAAGTTGAGGACTATCTGCATATCTTTTTGATGCTCATTAAATAGTACTAAGACTAAGCATTCCATATAGTGTGTGTGTGTGTGTGTGTGTGAGTGAGTGAGAGAAAGAGAGAGAGAGACAGACAGACAGAGACAGAGACAGAGACAGAGACAGAGACAGAGACAGAGATAGAGAGACAGAGAGAGATTGCTTTAATATTAATAGAGCTATCCAGAAACAGATGATTTTACTTACTTTTTTACAGATATATTGTTCTGGGACTATGAATTGAATCAACTTTGAGACAATGCTAATTTGTAGAATCATACTGTACATTCCAATTTATGTGCACTTTAAACAAATCACAGCAACTTAGCTATATAAAGCCTAGGTTTTCAAAAATAGATGAAGACTGAAATGGTTTCAATTGTGCTCTTACTCAGGGTGATGGGAACCCACCATATTGCTCATATTCATGGCATGGTACAAATGAGATCAGGCTGTAAATTGTCCAGAGGTTCTGAGTGAATGACCCTTGAGGGACAGTTTGGATCCTGTCCACTCCTCAAATATCTGAAACATACAACAGGTTTTGAATATGTTCACTTAAGTAAGGTACAGGGTGGAATTTCTACATGGAGTATTTCCCGTCAAATAGAAGGAGGCATTATCCTCACTAGAATCGGTCAATCTTTCTTCCACAATGGAATTCAAGTCAATAACGATCTAATCAGATTTCCATTCAGACATTGATCTAAGCCTCCTTTTTATTAGATTTGTTCTCCCACTTGTCTTAAGCCCACATTCAAACCTTGGTTAGTTGACCACCAATGGGCAAGAGACATTGTTTCTGAAATTCATTTGGATCCCTTATAGCAGGGATATCAACCTCGATTTCATTGAGTTGGCCACATCAGGATTGTGTTTGGCCTTGAGGGGCCAGAGTGAGCATGGCCAGCTCGACATCACTTGTGTCAGGGGCACCTATGATGGCCCGAGAGCACTGCTAGAGAAAACAGGCTCCCAAGCTCCGTTTTCGACTGCAACAGCCTCCTGCAACCCTCCAGGGCAGCCCCAGAGGCCTTGAGTTTGTCACCCCTGCCTTATAGAGTCAGAGGAGTTTTATTATGTTTCCTTCTGTGCAATATAATAGCATATTGCTATGTGTTTCAATTCTCCATTCATGTCACATCCTTGGAAATGGGTTTACTGGGAATATGCTGGCAGACAGCATATTGATCTGATCTGGGTCATGTGACCTAAAAGAGAGGGAAGGAGGCCTAGAATGGAGGAATAGCGTAGAGCAGAATAGAATAGAATAGAATAGAATAGAATAGAATAGAATAGAATAGAATAGAATGGAGCGGAATGGAATAGAGTCGAGTCGAGTCGATTCGAGTCGAGTTGAGTCGAGTCGAATTGAATTGAATTGAATTGAATTGAATTCTTTATGGACCAAGTGTGATTGGACACACAAGGAATTTGTCTTGGTGCAAATGCTCTCAGTGTACATAAAAACAAAAGACAGATTCATCAAGAGTCAAGAATCATCAGGTACATCACTGAATAATAGTCAAAAAGTACAATAATCAGCAATGGCTGGCTGAGGAATTCTGGGAGCTGAAGTCCACTCATCTTAAAGTTGCTAAAATTGAGAATCACTGGCCTAGACCATCATCCTCTACTTCTTCCATCAGTTTCTCTACGGCTATTGCAGGTAGTCCTCAACTTACCACAGTTCATTCCGTGACCATTCAAAGTTACAACAGCACTGAAAAAGTGACTGATGACCATTTTTCACATTTATGACCATTGCAACATCCCCACAGTCATGTGATTTATATTTGGATGCTTGACAACTGATTCATATTTATGACGGTTGCAGTGTCCCAGGGTCTTGTGATCATCTTTTGCAACCTTCAGACAAATGAAGTCAATGGGGAAGGCAGATTTGATTAACAACCTTATTACTAACCTAACAGCTACCGAGATTCACTTAGCAACCATGGCAAGAAAAGTCGTACAATAGGACAAAACTCACTTAACAGCTGTCTTGCTTAGCACTGGAAACCTAACTGTGATCCTAATTTGAGGCCTAACAGTATACTGCTTTTTTCACTTATCTTTTTTTCTTTCTCCATATATTTTCATCTTTATCTTTTACCAGTTTAAACATTTTCAATATTTGTTTTTTAAAAAATAGGAAACAAGCAGCCACTTTGGGAAACAAGCAGCCACTTTGGCCCCCCCACCCCTTTTGGCTCAGGCTCCTCCCCCACATATTTTAGCCCCGCCCTTCCTGAACAGCCCCGCCCACCCTTTCCCTCCTTAAGAAAATGGTGTCAACTGGGGGATAAATCCTATTGCCTCCTTCCTCCTGTTCCAGTCTGTAAGAAGCATCCCTTGGCATGAGATAGAAAGGAAGCAGTTAAAAGACTTTAAAAAAAGAAGAAAAAGCTAAATGTAGCAAGCTGTATACAATTAACTACAATTCAAATATACACCTTGTTCCAATCGGAGCCATTTATCAGATAAAAATAGTCTGCTACAAGAATGTCATGATTAATGAGGTGAGACTCCAGCTAATTACTGTTTCCTCCAGAAGTAATTAGGTTGGCATTGCTAATCAAGATGAATGAACACTCTGACCTGCTTTTTAAAATGTGAAACTATGAGACACTGCCACCGTAACACCATTTAGTTGAGGCAACAAGAGTCTTTATTAGGCTGGGAGTTTGATTAAATTATTTTGTTACACTCGGCTTTTGCACACACGAACAGATGAATCCTGCAATGTTCAAAGGCTTCGTCACCCTTAATTAAAGCCTGTAAAGGTTCGGCAGGCTGTGGAGGGCAACACACACACAACTGTTTTTAAGTGAGGGAGAAACCACCAAAGACACAGAATTTGCCAAGCTGCAAGAGACGTTGCCTCCGCTGGCTGTAAATTTTTCAAGCAAAGTGGCATGGAAATGTACGGCTGAATTTCCGACTCTGGAACGGCAGTTTATTAAGTCTCCTTTCTACCCTGCTTTGACTCTTAAATTGATCAAGCAGGTACTTTCTTGGAATACAGTCTTGTCAACTTCAATGGGAAAAAAAGTCAGAAAGTGATGTAGAAGGAAAATAAAATGGTTAACAGTTGCCCTTTAAAAAAAAAAAACTGCCACCTTCATTTCTAGTAAAAGAATAACACCTAACAATAGCATTTAGACTTATATACTGCTCAGAGATGATATTCAGCAGGTTCTGACCAGTTCTGAAGAACCAGTAGTGGAAAATTTGAGTAGTTTGGAGAACTGGCAAATGACACCTCTGACAGGCCCCGCCCCCACCTATTCTCTGCCTCCTGAGTCCAAACTGATCGTGACGGTAGGCACGCTGGTGCACTTATGCATGCCCCCTTTAAGGACCTTTTACGAATGGGGTGAGGTCCATGGTAGACAGTTTGAGGTTGAACATGTGAGGGTTGAAGCTGTAACAATGGAGTCGGGTAGAATGTTCCAGGCGTTGACAACTCTGTGGCTGAAGTAGTATTTTCTGCAATCCAGTGTGAAGCAGTTTACCTTGAGTTTGTATCGGTTGTTTGGCCATGTGTTATTGTGATTGAAGCTGAAGAAGTCATTGACAGGCAAGATGTTATAGCAAACAATTTTGTGAACTATTCTTAGATTGGACTGCAGGTGGTACAGTTCCAGATTGTCCGGGCCCAAAATTTCAAGCCTGGAGGCAGAGGGAGTGGAGGAGTAAAGTACTTTTCTCAAGAAATACCTCTGGACCCGCTCAATCGTGTTAATGTCTGATACACAGTGTTGGGTTCCAGGCTATATTCAAGAATTGGTCTGGCAAAGGTTTTGTTTGCCCTAGTTAACAATTCAATGTTGACGGAGAAGAAGCTTTGCAAAATAAGGTGAAGAACTTTTAAAGCCTTTTTGGCAATGCTGCTACAGTGAGATATGCTGGCTTCGTCATCCTTGTTTGTGTATCAGTTGTATTAAGGTTGTTATCACTACTGCACGATTGTTCTGAACAACCAGGGATGTCTGTAGGGAATAATAAAAAAAAGTCAAGATGGCAGCCACAAAGGAGTGATCAGAGCTTCTCCCCCTTCTTTTAATGTGTGCATTAAAAAACAGGTGGAGCTTCGGTTGCTGTTTTGACTTTTTTTTTACCTTATTTTACCTGGACAAAAAAGGATCTGCTCCCTTTTACAAGGCAAACTCAGGATCTTGGGGTCTTTAAGGCGATCCTGTCCTTCTTCTTCCCATCACCATTGGTGAATGAATCATGCCTACCCCACTAAGACAAGTATTCAAGGCAGTGATGGGTTCAATTTTTTTTTACTGCTGGTTCTGTGGTTGTGGCTTGGTGGGCATGGCAAGGAAAGGATACTGTAAAATCTCCAGTCAGAGGTAGTATTTGCTGGTTCTTCAAACTCCTCAAAATTTCTGCTACCGGCTGCCCAGAATTGATCAGAACCTGCTGAAAGCCACCTCTGATTCAAAGAGACTTGAAGACTTCATTTTTCTGTCTTTCCAGATAACTTTCTGTGATTCTGAGCAATTTAATTGATAGATTACTTGCGTCTTTTAACAGTACTTTTTACATTTATGGTATAAGTGATTTATCTCATACATATCAAAGTTATGCATTTGTGACTTTGTATGTAATACAATTATAGGACATCACTTTAAATGGCAGTCCATCAATGCATCAAATAAAAACTGTCTAAATAATAAAAGAGTCCTAACATTCAATAGGAATTTACCCCCAAATAAATGAGCTACTGAAAATGTATTTCTGATTTACATGTTCATTATATAATTAAATATGACAGTCAATGTCCTCATTTTTAATACTTTAAAGATGGGGAGGGATGTATAACTTCCATGACCCCTATCACACAAAGGCTGCAAAAAACTTAAAGCTAGGTCCCACTGGCCGACGGATGCAAAACATATGCAAAAAGGACACCGCGGATGCGCAAAATTTTGGGGGTGGCTCCATCCGTTGTCATCCGCTCCAAAAAGTGGCAAAAATTTGCATAAACAGAACGGAAAAGAACGGAAAGGAACGGACGGGGGTAGTATGTAGCGAGGATGTTAAGCGGATGTTCGTAGGAAGCCTAGCGGATGACAGCGGATGGAAGTGGATGACACATCCGAAGGGCTTCCGGGGGAGAATTGCAAAACGGACGCATACCGGAAGGAGCGGATGCGTAGTAGATGATGCGGATGCATTACGGATGCCTATAGGAAGCAAAGTGGATGCATAGCAGATGCATAGCGGATGTATAGCGGATGCAAAGCGCTCACTGCGCATGCGGGGAGGATGAATTGCATCAGCTCTGCGGATATAAAAGGATGCAGCTCGCAAGCAGTCAGCATTCAGAGGAAAGACGTGCTGCCACAAACATTTTGAAGGAACACCATGGTTCGTCAGTCAGGGAAGAAGAGGAAGCCTGTGCCTACTCCTGCCAGCCCTGGCAAGAAGGACAGAACCACCATCCCACCCCCTGGCACTGACTCTGAAGCTGCTGGTGGTGCTGGTGCTGCTGGTGCTGCTGCTGCTGGTGGTGTTGCTGCTGCTGGTGCTTCTCCTGCCACTGCTGCTGCTACTGCTGGTGCTGCTGCTACTGCTACTGCTGCTGCTGTGGTGGACCAGCCCCAAGGCCCTCAAAGTCCTGCTGCTCAAGCCCCTGAAGGTCCTGCTGCTCAAGCCCCTGCCAGAGGGAGGAAGAGGCAAGGAAGGAGAAGGGAGAGAGGAAACAGGACACCCTTTCCAAGGACCATGAGGAGGAGGTGCTGGAATGGCTGAGGGAGAATGAGTACCTGTGGAGAAAGGGCCACAGACTCTATTGTGACACCAAGAGGAAGCAGGCAGCGTGGAGAGACAAGGCAGAGAGCCTGGGCTACACTTCAGAACTATTCCTGGGATGGGAGAAGGCGGAGCTTCGTCTCGGTGCTACAGCTGAGATCTCGGGGCTCTGAGATCTCAGCTGATATTTTCGCCCCTGGTCGGTCCTAACGGACCTAAACCGTCCCATAGAGACGGGGATTGTGAAGGGCGCAGTCCCAGGATCCCAGAGATATCGCAAATCTCTGGTTTGATCCGGGAGAAGCCCTTTTGCTGGCTGTGGAAAGGCAGCCTCCAAAGCTGCTGAAGTCGGGACAGCTCCGAAAAGAAAGTGGCTGGAGCGAGCGTGTGTCGGTTGGGTGAGAAACTTCTTTTGTATTGCAAATTGGTTGAGACCTGAAAGGATATCCTGAACAAAGAAGAAACCTGTGGCTTTATTTTTGTCTGACTGGAATCTGGTTGAGCGGCGTTTTTTAAGTGATGTCAAATTGAGGCTTGGATTCTTTCCTTACTATTTTTTTTTCTGAGGACTTTAATGTGACTTTGTAGGTAACCAGATTGAATTTTTTCTTATATATATTTTTATGCTTCTTTTGATTTTTTAATTTTCTTTAGGATAGAGGCCCCCTTTGTTTCTTCTGAGTTTTGTATACATTACTCTTTTTTCTGGCTGAGGGGGGAAAAAGTATTAAGAGACCTTGCAACACTGCCAACTAGAGGCTTGAAAGTACTTTATTTGAATTGGGGAGAAATGTATAAACACTCCTTCTCAAGGACATTTTAATGTGATAAGATGGAGGGAGAGCACAGAAAAATATTATTACAGGTGTTTTCCTGGACTCTTATCAATATTTCAACACTTGAGGCTTGGCTTTGAAGCTGCTGGAGAAGAGAGTCATAATAAGAGCCTTGGATAAATAAATAAAGTGCAGTGTGCAGTCCATATGTATATATATATATATACTTGTGAAACCTCTACTCGCCAGCCTTTTTGTATATTTCAATTTTAGTAATATTTTTATTTTTGCTTTTTATTTTATCCTTTTTCTTCTTTGGTTTTTTGGGCCTTTTTATTATTGGATTTTTCCATTTTGGAACATAATTGACTACTCTATCAGATGGATTGAAGGTCAAAAAGAATTTGAAGTTTTTTGAAGCATTAAAATGAAAAAAAAAGTGAGAAAAAGAAGAAAGTGTTAAATGAAATAGACTGTGTGTATTTGGATTGCTTGGTGACTTTGGGACTTTTGGAAATTCTTATTTGAATGATTAAAATCATTTGGGTCGTTTAATTTTTTTTTTTTTTTTACAATGGCATTACTTATGGATGAACTGAAAATGGAATTTATAAAATATAATCAAGAGAAACAAGAAGGGAAGGATTCTTTTGGCTCTATTTTTCATTTTTTAGAAATGGCAATTTCTACATATGAGAAACTACAAGAACAAGAAGATTGGGATGAAGAAGAAACCATCCTTAATGAACAAGCAACTTTATTTGGGGAAGAAAGGGGAAAGAGGAGAAAGAGAATGGAGAATTTAAGACTTAAAAAAACAACCAAAAAAGGGAAAAACAAGGTGAAAAGTGGACACAATATCAGAAAGCAACAGAAAAGAGGAATACACAAGAGGGTGGAGATTAAGAGACAAGGGGGTAAAAAGGGTAGAGGGGAGAAACAAGGGAGGAAAGAAGGGAAGAGAAGCTAAAAAGGTTTGAAACTAGATGTAAAGAAACAGAATTTATTTAGAGATAATGGGTAAACATATAACTGAAAAAGAGATTCTGCAAAGGTACATAAGATTGTGTTGTTGTATCTGTATTTGAAATAATGTTAGAAAATTGGAATAATATATGATTATAAAATGGGACAAAATATTTAATGTAACTTAGCGAAATTTTTTTTTAAAAAAATAAAATAAATGAAATTAAATATGAGAGAATTGAATTAAAGAAAGTAACTAAGCAAAATCTATAAGTGTTCCCATAGAAGTATGATATTTATTTAGAAAGGATTGTGTAAAATGTTTAAGACTTAAATGAATATTAATTTTAATGATATAATTTCAATTGCTATGGATTGTTGTTTTAATTATATTATATATCTAAAAAAAAAATTTTCTTTCCTGTTTTAAAATATTGAGTTTATTTTTAGAATGTATTACGCAGAATCCGAATGAAAATTATGTGTTATGTTAAGCTTTAAAACTAGGGGAAGGATAAGTATGACAAGGCATTATACTCCAATCAGTCATTACAGAAGAAATTTTGTGTTAATGAGAAAAAATAATAGACAGCTGAAACAGGACAGACAAAAGATATAAGTATAATGATTTAAATTGAGATGAAATAAATATAATAGAATTAAGAGAGTGAAAAGAGGGGAGAAGATATATAGAAAATGTAAAATAGTAAATAAGAAATGGAACTGCTATATAAAAGCAAGCATGAACTTGAATTTATGTCTGTACAAAAAGATGTAACTCGGGATCAAACTGCCGTCCAAAAAGATATTTTATGTTTTTTATGTTTTGTGTTTTGTTGGTATATGTTTGTTTGTTAAAAATTAATAAAAAAAATTTCGAAAAAAAAAAGAACTATTCCTGGGATGGTGGAAGCACATGCACACCGGGTATGGCAAGCTACACCTCAAGAAATCTGGCCAGGCCACTGTCAAGCTCACTGACCGAGAGATGTACGTCATGGCCAAGTGCAGCTTCCTGGAGGGTGAGGTCCACCACCGAGGAGGAGCCTCTCTGACAACCCCGTCCCTCAGACAGCACACAGACAGCCAGTCCTCTTCCAGCCAGGAGACAGCTACTGTGTCCAGGCAGGTGTCTTTGGAGGGCCCCATGGCAGAGAGCCCCCTGACAGCTGCACTCCCCATGCCAGAGGATGTGAAGGATCCCCTGTCACAAATGGAGGAAGAAGCGGCAGCCACCAGAGACCAACCCACGTGCACCCCCAGCTCCACCTCCACAGAAAGCAGGCAGAGAGGCAGACTGGAGGGCCAGAGCCACACTGTCCTGTTGGAGATCAGGGACACAATCAAGACCAGCACAGATCTTCTCTCTCAGCTGGTCCACAGCAACATACCATCCTCGAACCAGAAGCCCTTCATCACCTATGTGAGCCAGACCCTCATGGACCTGCCCAAGGCCCAGTACCAGGTGATGAAGCAGAAGATAACAGCACTTCTGCACAACCCTCCAGGTCCAGCTGAACCTGCTCCGACCCAGTCTAGGTCTCCTCCTCCACCCCAGGTAATGTCACAGCCCTTCCACGGCTTTCAACAGCCCCTCACCTACCAAGGCTACGAGTACCAGGACTTCCCATAGCAGAGGCAGACCTTCCCATGCCAGGTTCATCACATGCCACAAATGCCTCAACTCGCCCAGCTGCAGACCAGACAGCCCCACTACACTCCTCCTTCCTCCACTCCACAGCCAAGCCCCTCAACAGACAATCTGTCTTCAGTCTTGGGCCTGACATCCCAAGTCCTTGATGAAGGGCCTCTCAACCTCACGGGACTGAGTCAGCTCTCTGAGAGCTTCCTGAACACACCATCCCCTGTTGTAGTCTCAGGGCCAAGCAACCCAATGGCGCCTCAGACCAGCACTCCAGCCACAGCCACCTCCACAGTCCCTGGCCGCTTGACAGCTGAGACCATGGACTTTGCATGCTTGTGGGATAGGTAAGGATAGTTGTGGGATGGGTAAGGATAGCTGTGGGATAGGTAAGGATAGTTGTGGGATGGGTAAGGATAGTTGTGGGATAGGTAAGGATAGCTGTGGGATAGGTAAGGATAGTTGTGGGATGGGTAAGGATAGCTGTGGGATTGATAAACCTCCAGTGCAAGCATAGTGGGAATGAATGGTCCACCATCCCAGCTGCCACACATATGGTCCTTTTTTATCAATAACAATTTATTCATTGATCAACACATTTCAAAATAAACAAAGCTCTTTATTAATGCCCTATTCATTGTAGGACCACTCAACATACATGGCACAATCTCATCAGTGTTATGAGACAGGCTCAAGGAAGCATCCATTAACCATCTATCATCCTGTCTTGCCATTCCACTGCTCCAGCTGGGGAGTTGCACCAATGTTTCAGGAGTTTGCGCTGCTTCTTCCTTTCACGTGAAGCTCTGTTGGGGCCTTGTACATCCACAGTGTCTGTCAGGTTTTGTCCTTGCCTCCATTCACCAGGCTCCATGTCCCCATTCCCTTGTTGACAGTCCACAAGCCTGTTCTGGGTAGCGGGTGCGCATGAGATTGTGCAGGATGCAGCAAGCTTCCCCGATACTCCTCACAATCTCTGGGCGATGCTGCATAGTGGTGAGAAGTACCTGGAACCTGTTGGCCAGGATGCCAAAGGCATTCTCCACCACCCGTCTTGCCCTGGACAGCCTGTAGTTGAAGATCCTCTCTTCATGGGTGAGGTATCTGGAAGTGTAGGGCTTCATGAGGTAGGTTCTGAGGGAGAAGGCGTCATCACCCACGATGAAGTACGGCCCATCTTGTGTGTCATTGGGTAGGGGGTCTGGATCTGGAAAACCCATGATGAGGTTGCATTCCAGCCCATCCTTGAGGTCACTGGCGTTGTATACCTGCGCATCTGATGATGACCCGTTGCCTGAAGCATCAATGTACATGAACTTGTAGTCAGCATCAACCATGGCAAAGAGGATGATACCGAAGAAGCCCTTGTAGTTGTAATAAGAGGACCCTGAGTTGGCTGGAGCTTTGCAGGCCACGTGCTTGCCATCTTTCCCCAACGGTGTGGGGAAAGTTCCACCTCTGATACCACTGTTCTGCAACTTTCCTCCAGCCTTCTTCAGTAGTGGGACACTGGAGGAGCTCCTCCAGGTATTCTTCGATGATGGCCTGCACCACTTCTCTGACCACTTTGCTGATGGTGTTGTGTGGCACCCTCCAGGCATACTGCATGTTTCTGTATGTGGTTCCAGAGGCCAGGTGGCACACAGTCAGTGCCACCTTCAGTCCAGGGTTGAGGTCGGGACAGAAGTTGGTGCTTGGCTTGGTCAACCTGGGTCTCAGATGCTCTACAATTTCATCAAACATGGCTGGTGGCATCCTCATGAAATGCTGGAATGCACGAGTGTCTTCATTCCTCAGCTCCACTATCAGCTTGTCATACAGTCCAAATTCCACTCTTCTCCCAATCCATCGTTGGACCCACACAGCTCTGGAACGTCTCCTTCTTCTCCTTGCGTAGAAAAGGTGAAACTGTCTGAACAGGGCTTAGTTCTGGTGTTGAATGATGGCATGTTATGATCCATGCTGGAGATCAGTGGATGATGTGGAAGACCAAACCAAGGGTGAAGAGGTCTGTACACCATGGCTGCTGGACTCATACTGAGATCCAGGTGATTTCCTCCCCCTTTTTATAGAAAATATCGGTTTTCCGCAAGGTGTCCTTCCACATACTCTAGGCATACTCCAAACATCCTAAATATCCAAGATACATCCCATATACAAATGTTTTGTCCGTTTTAATGATTTATATACGAGATGCATCCGCTTCCATCCTTTCTATTTCCGTGCTACTAATGCTGTGTGGACGTTCCGTGTACCTTTTGTTTCCTCCTCCTTTCCATTTTCAGCTGCAGTGGATGTGAGTTTTGAGGATGTCCAGAGAATGCCGAGAGGATACAGTGGACGTTTAATGGATGACAATGAACATAGAACGTTTGTTGCCCGTATGTGTCGTGGATGTACATCGTACGCAGCAGAAAGTTCATCCATTCACAAAGTTTTGTGCAGCTCAAAACTTCTTGCGTGGATGAAATCTCAGTGGATGGATGCTCGACGGATAGAGCGTATGAAACATGTATGCAGTGAGTACACAACGGATGAATCGCGTTTTCCAATGGATGGCAAGCTTTTTTGTCTGTTTTACATCCTCTTTGCATCCATTGGTGCAGTGGGACATGGGCTTTAGATTGTATCAGTGAGAGTTGCTACTGGATTGTGTTTTTCATGTGACAGAAGGCAAAAATATTAAAAACATATGGAATAATATTAACCTCTTCAATCAAATTAAGTATTTAATTTCTCCCAGCCTTCTTCAGCTTCCATTCAAAAGCCAAGCACAGCCCCCAGTCTTTAAAGAGTTGTGTGCCATTTAAAGAACCTGCCATGACTGTGTATTAACAATTCAGTTGTGGAGTGGTTAGTAGTATCATGTTTCTGGGTGTGCAGCTGACAAGCAGGTTAGCTTGGTTGCTCAGCTGTGAGACATTGATCAAGTGGGAACAGCAGCTCCTGTATTTTCTGCATTGTATGAAAAGAGCACATCTTCCTTCCCCTGTCCTTACCACTTTTTATAGAGGGACAATTTAAAGCATCCTGTCGTATTGTATTATCATGCGGTTTGGAAGTTTTACTGTTTCAGACAGGAAGGCTGTGCAGAGAGTGGTGAGAACAGCAGAAAAGTTTATTGCAAGTTCACTACTTTCTATCCAAGACATGACATATAACCAATGCTTTTCGAGGGTTCTCAGGATTGTGGAGGATTGTACACATCCTCTCCATGACCAGGTTTTTGAGCTGGATCTTGTCTTTGGGGTTTCTTAGGATGTTGGCTATTTTTTTGGTCAGTGCCAAAAGCTGTCCTGATATTGTGTTTGTGGAGAATTTTGTTGATTTTGTCTGTGGTGCCTTTGATGAAGGGGAGGAGTGCGATCCCATTGACTTGTTCTGTGTCTTGGCTTTTGGGGGGTATCTTTTTTTGGATTAGATTGGTTATCTTTTTGGATTAGATTTGGATTCGTGGTTAGATTGGTGACCAGTATTTATAGAGAGACAGCAGCTCCGATCACACACTACTTGCACTGGCACAAAGCTGAAAGCACCAGCCTGAGGATGGCGAGTGGGACCTTGCCGAAATGTCACCAAGATACTCTTAATCTTACACGGGAAAAGACCCGAACAGACCAAGACCTACATACCTGTACGCGTGAAAATCTACAAATATATATATATATACATATGAATGAAGTTCATCTTCCTTCGGGTATTATCCCACGTCATTGTAGTGCTTTTAAAGTTGTAGCAACGTTTCAGCAGAATCTCATCTGCCATCATCAGGCTTCTGTATTGAGTTTGTATACAAAATCCCTTGCAACGCCTGCAACGCCTGCAATGCCACATACATCAGGCAAACCAACAGAAGAATTAGTGCACGCATTGAAGAACACAATAATTCAATCAAAAAAGAAGAACCAACCTCTTCCCTAGTCCAACACTTCAAAGCCACAGGACATGAGATTGACTTTAAAAATACTAGAACTATCACCAAAGCCAAACACTTCAACAACAGAATAATCAGAGAAGCCATAGAGATAGAAAAGCATCCACACAGCATGAATAAAAGAGATGATGCCTCCCGCCTACTAGCCATTTGGAAACCCGCCCTCATCAACAAATGAATACCTAACATGAAGAAAGACACCAGACCCACATCCATGAGGGCCACACAAGATGCTACCACCACAGCCAAGCCCCCACCTGAACAGAACAGACCCCCAGCCAATCGGAACACAGCCAACCCCCCAACCAATCAGATCACAGCCAGGCCCCCAACCAATGAGAACACACACTCAGCCAATCAGAACACAGCCAAGCCCCCACCCAGTCAAGTCACACCCCCACTGGCAGTTAAAAGGAAAAAACAGCTGCAAGCTCACATTACTCTGAGAAGCACAAGGCTGAAGACACAGGCCTGAAGATGACGAATCAGATTTCGTCAAAACGTCGCCAAAATATTTCCAATTTTACGCGGGAGAAAACCCGAATAACAAAAGATCCACATACAAATACCCGCAAAAACCTCAGAAAACAAATTATATATATATATATATATATATGTTTTCTTAGGCTTTCGCGGGTACTTACATGTGTGCTGTTTAGCTTCCTTCGGGTATTATCCCACGTCATTGTAGTTCTGTTAAAGTTGTAGCAACGTTTCAGCAGAATCTCATCTGCCATCCTCAGGCTTCTGTATAGAGTTAGTTCCTGGTTTCAAATTTGAGGCTGGTCCATTCTGATTGG